>CAIGRO010233177.1:0-11229 GCA_903798355.1 Fraxinus baroniana | reverse complement strand
GTCAACAAGGAGGGCGGGTGGGCTACTAATTTTTTTGCTTTTATGTGAACAGTAAACCCTAATTAACTACAGTGTATGAAATGGAGGCTTCAAATCTACAATAAAAAGCATCCGCTCTTTTAAGGTAAAGGGGGATTTATGAATGAAACATGGAGATGTGGATCTCCTCTTTGTCAGTAAACAGTACTATATGACAGCTGAAATTGCATAATATTTCAACTTACGGTCGTTAATTCACCGAGGGTTTGAGCATCAAATATTTTCGAAATCTTTAGGGAGCATGAAAAGGATAATGATAGAATCAAAAGAATATGTTATAAAAGATTAGGGTATTGGCTGATCGTTAAGTGATGTGGGATATTACACTCAACAAATGTGTTGTATAAATAAGATATGCTCCATTANAAATTGCATAATATTTCAACTTACGGTCGTTAATTCACCGAGGGTTTGAGCATCAAATATTTTCGAAATCTTTAGGGAGCATGAAAAGGATAATGATAGAATCAAAAGAATATGTTATAAAAGATTAGGGTATTGGCTGATCGTTAAGTGATGTGGGATATTACACTCAACAAATGTGTTGTATAAATAAGATATGCTCCATTAGCTTTCTAAGGCTTTGTTTGAGCCTAATTTATTGAAAAATAGATTGTGTAACGGTGATTTTTTGAAAAATGTGTGGTAAAAAAGTGAGGAAAAGATTTTGATTTACGGGTAAAATTATTTTATTGGAAAATATTTAATTGAAAATGAGTTTTAAAACATGAATTTTTAAAATAGAATAATATTTATTTATTTTGCTAATTAACAGTTTAAATTTATTTTTAATTAACTATAATGCTTGGCCAAATTTTCCTTAACAAAATTTAGCAAATTCTTATGTAATTATTTATATAGTTTAAAATAAGTTACTTTATTTTATTTGGAATATAAAAAATTATTTACTTCAAAAGGTACTTATAAGTTATAAGTAATTGAGTAAACTTTTGAAGCTTGGCCAAACATGGCAGTTCATGTTGGTGAGATGATAAAAATCAGGGCCATAGACTACAGAGAGGGGGTGGAGAAGTGGAAATGACTCTGGGGTTAATCAACGCGAATCCGGTGGTCCACGCTAAGAAGGAAAGGGTCGCCCGCACTGAAGAACCACATGATGACGACGCCATTGATCCTCTGGAAATCTATGATATCCTTTTTCTTTTGCATTTTTTATTTAATTTCGGCGTTCTGTTTGAATTTCTTCTTCTTAAGATCAAGAATCACACGTTTATTCTATTGTATGTGACCTGAATTGAATTTGGACTAGTTTTTAGGTTTTCAAGTTGTTTCTGTGAACGCTGACTCTGATTAGTAAAACTTGGTGGATTTGTTGGAATTTAATTGATTTTGTGATTTTTACTTAAAATTGATACAATATGTGAGGGATATAAGAGATCCAGAGCACCCGTATTCGCTTGAACAGCTCAGTGTGCTTTCTGAGGAGTCCATTACTGTTGATGAGAAACTCGGCCGCATTCTGTGAGTATTAATTCATGAAATTTGGACAATTTTTTAGTTTTTTTTCATAGGTATTAAATGAGTAAGGAAATCGTAACTTTATTATTCTTATTGAATTAATATGAACCTGACATGAACCGATTAAGTCTTGGTTTCCATGGTAAAAGTTCAACCTTGTTAGTAGGAGTCTAATTCCTGCTTATTGTTTTTATATTTAAGAAAGGTGAGAATTTTACCGTGCTGCTGGATGGTGGATCATCTGAGAGGACCAATCCTGGATTTTCTTTTTCCGAGGTTTAAACAGATGAATTGCTAGAGCATTTTCGGATTGATATTACATCTTAAAAGATCAACCTTTGTTAAATAAGACTAGTCCAAGCTTTTTATACTTAGATTATTGTTTTGTAGAATTTTTAACTAACTAATTTCAATAGATTGAGTAGCTGAGATAATTAGTGTTAGCTCAATTAATAGGATATTATTCGTAACTTAATTTCACACTTCAATTCTAATTAGGAATGATTAGAAGTATTTTTTAATTACTGAATTATTTAATTACTGAATTTCTATTGATTTATAGGATAACTTTTACTCCAACAATCCAGCATTGCAGCATGGCGACTGTAATTGGTCTGTGCCTAAGAGAGAAGTTGAAGGATTGTTTTCATCCGCATTTTAAGGTTAAGTTTAGACTGTCCAACTTTAATATAGCATGGGGTTTTATTGCATATAAAAAATTTGCTATTATCAACGAACCGAACTTGAATACATCAGGATTTGGCAATTCATTTTAGTTTATACGTGCCACATTTTACCTAGAAACTTTTGAGGAAAATAACGTTGGAGATAAGGTGCAATTTTTATTGGGTACTGAATTGATAAGTATAATAGATATTAATGCCATGTAGAAGAGCTTTCGTATTTCTCTTGTTGGTGCTGTCTAAAAGCAGTCAATCTTCTTCTATTTCTCCCGTTGAATAACTAAAATAGTGGTTCTTGTTATTTAGAAAGATATGTTGTAAGACGGCTAAAAATGTTGTTGACTAGCGACTTCCGTGATGGAAGACAGAATCCTGAGGTAGTGTTATTGTAATGACTAAAGTCTTTGCATCTAAACCATTAACTCATTACATATTGTCTATTTGAGAGAGCATCTATCCATCTTACATCATATGAATTTTTGTTGTGTCCTTTAGTATTCGAACGCAAGACCTCTACCTTGTGAAAAACTTGAGCTAAAACAAACTATCAATTAGACAAGTTTTTAACAATTCGAGTTTTTGTACTCAAGTCGTTAACTTATTACGAACGGTCCGCTTTGGGATAGTTTTTGTCCAATTTACCCTTCACAGATTTCTCTCGCGCTCATATAATTCAAACTAAAGACCTTTTATCTTATGAGAGATTTAAGCTAAATCTTGATTCCAATTGGACAAAAGGAAGTGTAATTATACAGAAAATTCATATTTAGGACAACCTAGCATATATATTAACAAAGTAAATCAATATCAACAATTTTACGTGGTATCCATCTTCTTTCCACGTAATTAGCATGAAAATGGAAAATATAGGAATGATAGAAGGATTATAATAAAAGTGATTTTAAGTGGGAGAAATGTTGTCAATAAAGTTAATGTCACAAAATCAAAGTCATTTTTGTTGATCTACATGCATTAAATGTTAGGTGGCTAACATTTAATATTAAAGGAAAACTTGCATGCATAGCATTTAATGTTGAAGGAAAAGTCTACATGAAATTTTAATGAAATTATGCCACCTACCTTATTAGTTACAGCACCATACTTTCAAAATAAATGGTAAAAAGTTGGTTGCATTTCACATTATGAAAGAAGTGGGAAATTTCATCATTTCTGTAGACTTTTCACTCAACATTAAATGTTAGCCACTTAGCATATAATGTATGTAATTTTTTCCATTAGCATTAAATGCTAGCCACATAATATTTAATGCATGGCTTTAACTTTATTATCAACATTTCTCTCACTTAAAGTTACTTTTGTTGTAATTCTGTTATCTTTCCTACACCTGTTGGTACTGATTTGTTTTGTTAACATATCTACTAGGTTGTTCTCTGTATGAATTTTTTGTATATCCGCATTTCTTTTTATCCAATAGTTACAAGGATTCAACTTATATATTTCAGAAGGCGTCTTGAATTCGAATTCTAGAGGATGTGAGATAAATCTGTTAGGTAAGATGGGTACATCCTCTTCCAAACGTAATGAGTTAATGACTTAGATACAGAGATTCGAGTAGTTACAAAAAAATACACTTTTTTAATAATGATACGATCTCTATGTTCAAGTTTCAAGTCGTTAATTTTCGTATGTCCGCTTTGAGAGAGTCTGAATCTATCTTACTTCTCACGAATTCAATTTAAGTCTCTTATAAGGTAGATGTCTTAGGTTTGAATTTTGAGGTATGAAATAGGAATCTTTGATGGATATAATTAAGCTCATACTCTCCTAAAGAGGACAATACATAAGTTAACGGTTTGAGCAAAGAGGTAAGGTCATTACAATTCCGATCTCTCTCTCTCTCTCTCTCTTTTTTTTTAAATTTAATTAGTAGGTCAGTTGTTTTAGCTTTTGTAATTTATCTTAGTTGAATAAGTCCATAATGATGGTTAGGTTAGTTTGCTCATTGTACGAGTATACATAGCAAAATGGGTGCTTTATTGATTGTGGCCTACATTTTAGGAATGGTGGTTCATTTATTTATCTAGGTAACTAAATAGAACTAATGAAACAGGTATACATTATTTCATATTGAAAATACAATTTTATTTATTTATTTATTTGTGATATATATTTTGGAGGTTTAGGATCCCTCAAATAAATCTATTATTTTTCTTTTCTTCTTCATTCTAATTCTTTAAGCTACCAATAAAAACATCTCCTATCATTTGATATTAGAGCCAGACATGGAGTCTTTGAAATCCATTGCCAATCTCCAAATCAACAAAGCATTGTGCCAAATGACTACGTCATTCATTCAAACATGAAATGGTGCAACTTGTAGGTTAGAAATAATATGGGTTTTATTATGTTTGCACATAATACTATCATGTTGATATGGATGATAGAATGAAGCCGATAACGAGGGAAGGGCTACTGCCAAGTAAATACTGATAATTTTGATCTACGTGGATGTTGGGTTGAAAGTGTGGTGTAACTTTATGATCCATTTTAAATTAGTATACCATATATTTTAACTTTTGTAATTTATCTTAGCCGAATAAGTCAACAGTGGGCAGACTAGCTATATGAGTATTTTCTAAAAAATGGGTACGTGTGCATACGTTTTAGGAATAGTGGTTCATATATTTTCTCTATATAAGAGCGAAAAAGTAATAAAGTTGGTGTGCGTCATTTCAAAATGAAAAAAACAGACCTTTCGTTGATGTTTTAGGAGGTTTAAGTTCCATCGAATGAGCTCCCAAACGATCAACGAAAAGTTTATATTTTTATTTTGATACAATGATCATCCATTTCATTTCATTGCTTTTACTTTAAATAGAAAATTATATGAATCAATATCTAAGTTGTTTTATGTATTCTTTAATTTTTTCGTTGTTTGTGGATTGGGCTTGCATTATTTTGACTTTTGAGAAGCTATCTTGTTACAGAAGATATAAACCATTTTCAGTTATGTTGAAATATTTGGAAGTACAATGTCAAGCTAGGGAGCAAAATAGTTGAACTTCAAATATCAGCAGTAACACTATCCCATTTACCAGTTGCAAACAAAGATCAAGAAAGCAATAAGTTTATGAATGACACCCTTAAAATTATGGCCAGAATGGATTCAAATTTGAACAGAGACGGTAACCTCTAAAGATAATTAATCCAAGAAAAAGAATCATTTATCTACCATTCTTCTTTTTGTCTGTTAACTGTAAACAAGTACATATGTTTGAATTCAAATATTATTTTTTTCTTGTAAACACTGAAAAGAATGGAAGTACAACTAGTCCGATCATTTTGGCTTGCAGAGCTGAAAGATGTTCACCTTTCTTTTTGGGTATCTTCTTCTTCTGTTCACCTCTCTCTTTTTATCCCCTAAACATAACTGTGTCAAAGAAAACATAAACCCTTATCACAAGGCAAAATGATTTTGATAAATAGGTGAATTACCAGATGAGCATATTGATTAAATGCTTGAAACATGTATGAACATATAATTTTGCATTTGCATGTTTAGTTTAATATATACTTGGAGTTTCCCTAATTTGGTATTGTATCTATCTAAATTAACAAGTTCACATATGATGTTCAGGTAGATATAAAAGTGGCTCCTGGCTCTCATGCAGATGAAGACTCAGGTTAAATTCATCTATATTACTAGTGATGCTCCTACTTTTAGTTTTGATGATTGATAGGTTTATTGATAAATACTGAAGCATTGAGAAGCCAAGCGCATAATATATAGGATCTATCCGACCCTATGCAAGTAATTTATGAGTTTTATAAGGATGAGATGAATGGACTCCTAGTAGTTTGCATTGGGACTATATTTTTATGGGATAATTAATCTCAACCAAAAAAGAGAGAGAAGATAGATAATAAATTAGTAATGCAGAGACTCGTAAAACATATATAAGGAGCCGCTATTTTCATTCATCATTCTTATATATCTAACTGTTCTGCCACCATTAGCTTTACATTGAAGGTAATGAAATTTACTCAAACTGTTGTGCCACCATTAGCTTTAGCCTTAATTGTTTCTAGAGATAAGTAACGTAATATGTTGTAAAATAGCATAATATATTAGCCTTGATTGTTTTCAGAGGTTTGATAACGTTATATATGTTTTTCTTTTATTATAAATAATTTTGTATTTGGTTGAAATTTATGGATATGTAAAAATGGTGGATGAAATAGCGGCTCCCTACATATTATGGCACACTTAATTGGATTCTAGTAACCTTCTTGATTTTTATGCTTAATTCCACTCCATCAGGATTCATTCTAAAATGTAATGAAAACCTCCCTTGACTATAAGACAACCAAACAACTGATATCAAGCCACTAAATAAAATTGTTTAAGCTGTTAACCTTTCGATATGCATACTTTTTTATGCGTATGTACATACATACACAGACAAATTTGTGTTTTGTTGCTTGTATGA
The DNA here is from genome assembly GCA_903798355.1 of Fraxinus baroniana. Lineage (NCBI taxonomy): Eukaryota > Viridiplantae > Streptophyta > Magnoliopsida > Lamiales > Oleaceae > Fraxinus > Fraxinus baroniana. The sequence goes on along the minus strand of CAIGRO010233177.1, from coordinate 4,577 downwards.
GCACTTGTGTACATTACTGCACATGGGTGCATGTCTCTTGGGGTTGAGTATTTCTGTTGTTGCCTCTTACTGTTCAATTACCAGGGAACTCTCAGCTACTTAACCTTGCCCACATCATGCCTGGTGAGTTGTCATGTGTGCTAACTACTCTTGAAGAAAGGCTTCAATTGGTGCTTGATGATGGTGTTATGCAGGTGCTGGCAGCACTAATATGAGCGTGAGACAATGTTTTGACAGATGAACAGAGGTTTTAAGGGTCCCATCTATATGTAATGAGTTACTTTTGAGCTTAGTGTTTTGGAGGTGGAAGTACGAGAGAACTTTGGATGTTTCAGGAACTTTGATTGGAATTAATGATGTCATTCATGGGCAAACACTAAGATAAAAAATTTCAATTTGATGAACATTGTTGGAAACTAAAACAGGAGAGAACTTTGGAACCATAAGGAACTTCATCTTTATTAATTATTAATAATGATGGTTATGGGGTTGCTCAAGTGACTCTTGGTATGCATTCTTGATGTTGGCATAAGTGGACATGAATTTAATATTTGAGGATGAATGCTTGTAGTGTTGTTTAGTTGTGTCACAGGAGGGTACCTTCTGATATTGGTGTCATGTTGGTTCTGTTAAAATTCAATTTACTGTAATCTGCTGGGAACATAGAGTGGTAGGAAACTCAGGTGGATGGTCGACATTATTTTTCTTTTTGTCTTTCTTTTATGTTCACTGTTATTTTCAACTCACAAGTTTGCAAATGTGCTTTTTGAATGCTTAGCTTTCTAAACACGGTTTCTGTCTTAGTTGCATAACATTATGGAGCCTCATTTATTCTGCTGCCTACTCTACTCCAATTTAATTCTTAAGATTTCCTTTTGTTTTTGCTGCAGTTAATAAGCAGTTAAATGACAAAGAAAGAGTTGCTGCGGCCTTGGAAAACCCAAATCTTCGTCAACTTGTAGACGAGTGCCTTTACTCTAGTGAACTTTGATCAGCTGCAACTTTCATTACCAAGTATATCGTACAGTAAGCCTTTTTTGTTTTTTTTTTTGTGAATGGAGTAAAACATGATGCTTCTTGTTTGTATTCTGGACTATCTGATCCAACAAAATATGATAATTACTTAGCTTCTCGTTGTCTGTCCTTTAAAATTATGCCGGTGGATCAACTGAAAAAAATTCTCACTGTCCCTTGTGAACTCCGTTTTGACATCACTAGTGTTTTTAAACACTCAAAAAGCTAATGGCATGGGAGTGGGATAAACCGATAAGAAAATTTGTGGGGATTCACATGCTTCATCAAATTGTACTACCCTTTGGTATATGAAAATATGGAGCAGCATAGTACTTTTTTTTTTCTCTTTCATACTTTTAGACAACAAATCTTGCACATGATTTTCTTTTTGAACCAATTGAAGCATTTGCCTTCATTGAAATTTTGTTCTCGTAGAGTTATGCTATCAACACAATTGGCGTTTTGGAACACGTCTATGTATTTCAATATTTAAATTTATTGTACCAATTGGGCTGCATAGTATTTTTTTGTGCTAATAACGGTCTTGAATTTTGAGGATTACTTGCTTTTTTGCCGCATTCTGAGGATCATATTGATTTTTGACTCATAAACTTACGTATTAATAATTCTTTCGTCAAACAACTAAGTACCATTGAGAAATATGAAAAATAGAATGTAACGATTAAAATAAAGACATGTTACTTTCCTATTTAATGCAGCATTGTATATTATTTGCTTCGTTAAGTTGTAGACTTTGACAATAGATAGTCATCACTCATCCATAAATGAATCTCCTTGAAAAGGGAGATTAAGAGCATGTTTGGTAACAATTAAAATTCAATTAAAATTGAAAATATAGTCGTTATTGAGTCTCATCTGTCTAATAAAAGTCAACAATAACGATTAACTTTTCAATTTTGATCCGATTTTAATCTCTACCAAACGGGCTCTAATACGAATCATGAAAAAGGCCCCTTCTATAGGGGCGCCGAGCTAGCGCCCTGTGATAGGTGGGCGCCAGCTCGGCCCCCCTGTATACAAGGCCCTGTACACCCAGCAGGGCAGGAATCATACAACGTTGCCGATGATGTTAAAATTTAAGATTGTGAATGTTGAGCTCGAAATTGTTATTCTAATCCTTCCATCTTTTTGGTTGAGCAATGTTCATATCGAATCTAAATAATTATCGATTTATGTGTTAGTGGAGGCAATGACCAATTGTTTAATGGCACATTCTCCAATGTTTAAATATGCATTTTGCGGTGTTTTGAGTCACATTATTTTGGAAAAATGTATTTTGAAATAGTAGATTGATGGAAAATGTATAGATAAAAAAGAAGGAAAAATTATTGATGTGATGAAAAATATTATTTTAGTGAAGAATATAATTAAAAATGAGTAGAAGAATGAAAATGAAATTTTTAATGCGGATCAAACATGGACTTAGTTTCATTAGACAAAGTGACTGTGACTTCATTGCTACAGCTGTCTGGTAATGACAATTTGGAACTATTTTCGTAAGTTCAATTGTCATCTTCCAAGATAGTTATGATTGTCTTTTGAGATAGTTAGAACTGTCTAATCTAATGGACTAGCCACCGTTTGTTTTTGTGAAATTGAGAATATTTTCTTGAAAGTTTCTTAAGAAGTGTTGTACCCATCAATACCATGTTTTTTTTTTTTAATAAAAAAAGAGAGTATAATTTATATTAGCCTAGGGTGTCAACGAGCTGAACTCGAAGTTCGGGTTCGATTCAAGTAAAAATGGTTCGGACTTTTTTTTTTCCACCCTAGTTGGGCCGAGCTTTGTTCGATCAAAAAATTTAGGCTCGACACGAACTTTCGGTTTGGGATTGATTTTTTTTTCTTTCTTTTTTAATATTCACAACTGTGAATTATTATTATTATTATTTTTTGAACTTTCTTTTTTTTTTTAAAAAAAAATGGCTTGGTTTGTCAAGGACCGAAAATGGCCGATGACGAACAGCACAGGAGCCTGAGTTGGCGAGCCACATTGACACCATGTTTGGAATGAATTAAAATCAAGATTTTAATTTAGGTTAAAGTCAACAATTAATTTTAAGTACGTATTTTATGAGATTTATAACTTTATAACCATATATTTTAGGATTAAGCCCCAAGTACAGAGGCTTCTACTACCACGCCCCTCACTGTGCGGGGACCCCACCTGTGAATAAAAAAAAAAATTGTGGCCCCACTCCAAGTACAGGGGCTTCTACTGTCAGGGGCTGCCAGGCGCCTCACTGTGCGGGGGCCCCACCTGTAAATAAAAAAAAAATTGTGGCCCCACCCCCCCAAATGTGTCTTGCCTCGCAAGTGACCATTTTACTAATTTCGTGAAGGATGGCCTTAATTTTTTTTTTTTTGGTTCTCTCCACGAAAGGAGGGCGAATTCACTTTTCAGTAACGATACATTTTATGATACATATTTGAAAAATTAGTCGTTATTGTCGATTTTTATTAGACAAGTGGAATCCAATAATAACTATATTTTCAAATTTAATGGATTTTAATCATTCCCATATACACTCTAAATATGTTTTAAATATATAAGAGATTTTATTGTGAGAAATGGCTAGTGCATGTTATCATCAAGTCATTTAGTATTATGTCGATTTATGGATCCACAAAATCGGTGGATCAGATTTTTGTTCTTGAATGCTAGTAATTTTGTGAACAAAGTTCCTGACATCCTGTCATAGTCAAATTCAATATAATTTGGTCCACCGCTAACTTATCAATATTGACAGATAATTTACCTGAGAAAGTGGTATGTCACGTATGTGTTTATGTTAATAAACGCTCAAATCAATTTTTATCTATTCACATTTATTACCCATTCATTCATTATTCATATTTATTTATTTAAAATATAAAACGTTCATAAACACTTCATAAGCATGCTTGTCGTCTTCTATAAAGTCTCATATCTAAGGCTCCGTTTGATACACCTTATTTTCCAACTTTTGTAGTGTTTGATATGAAAAATTTTCCTAGGAAAATGTTTTTCAATTTCCCAAACTTTCCACATTTTTGAGGAAAGCAAATTCTTATTGTTTTGGTTGATAAATATTTTTTAAGTTTTTTTTTTTGGCAATTGAAATTTTTTTTAGACACAATGATAAAAGAATCACTTTTATTGACAATTTTCATGCAAAACATAGCCAAACGAATGTTATTTGGTATGGTAAATTTTTTTTCAATTATTATTATTATTATTTTTGTAATTGGAACAAATTCTAGACCTAATGGTAGAAAAAAAAATCACTTTAATGGACAATTTTCATAAAAAATCGAAATCAAACAGATACCAAACTTTCAACATTTTTCAGATGAAAAATTATACCAATCAAACACAATTAATTACAATTCCCGATAAAACAATTTCTAGACAAATCAATTCACTATAAAACATTTTATTTCCACCAATTTTCCACATTTGCAATCAAATGGACGCTTAGATTTTTTAGGGTCACAAAAGTTATGTGCCAACATGATCAGTGGAGCATCACAAGCAGATATAGGTGTACTAGCAAGTAGCG
>CAIGRO010233149.1:0-10349 GCA_903798355.1 Fraxinus baroniana | reverse complement strand
GTACTTATTTGTTACTTGCTAATAAATTTGAATTAACAATATATAATATTTCTAATATAAAAAGAAAAATGATTATAGTAGAATATCCGAGAAGTGTCGGTATCGACTCGTGTCCGACACGACACGATTCAGCCACGGACATGTTATCCTAATTGAAGTGTCCGTGCTATAAAGATGGACACCCTTGGTAGTCCAAATTCATTTGATACCATCGACTTTGATTTTATTGTATTAAGACACTTCAAAAATGTTTGTTTTCTTGTATCAAAATCGTCCAAAAAGTAGAGAAAATTCCATTTTGAAGTTTGTCGATTCCTTGAAGTTTAAAATGTTTCTACTGCAAGGATGAACCATTGTTTCTTGGAGGACGATTATCTAAACTCCGTTAGCACTGTTATAGGACAAATTCATCTTAAAGACAGTGTTGAACATTTGCCCCAATATTGCATTCTTCATTTTTTTTATCTTCATTTTTGGCAACGTTATTTTCATTCCAATTAAGTTTATTTTAATTTTTGGTTTGACTTAGTTTCAAATATCATTTGCAAACGCACGCACAACATCCCAACAATATTCAGGAGAAAAAAAACACTTATTTTTTAAACGTCCAGAACAATCTTAACTAGTGAAGGCTGCGACTCGAGTGTGTCAAATTACAAATTTATTTTTTTTTATTCATGTCATGTTTCCAATTGATAATCTTTAAAAAGAAAGTTAAATTTCTTTTTTTTTATTTTTATGACAATTCCTTCAAGTTTCAAGAAGATGCCTCAAGATTATTTACTCATATTGGGTTTGAATTTTTTGGGGAAGCCCAGATTTCACATTGATCGTGTCAAGGTGGTAAATCCTTGACTGGACAACAGATAAACATAACTATATTACCCCCTTGTTGGTCCCAAGGGAAAAGGAGGCTAGTTAAGCCATCGTGAAGGTACTCCTAATGGATTGAAAACCATATCAACACGCCTTCCATCTTGCAGACAGCTATTTTACTAGCAGTAGTATAAAAAGTGTCTTAACAGTATTAGTAACCATACACAAACGGTCACATAAACAAAATTAATGCGAGTTTGTGACTAAAAATGAAATTAAACCTAAAAGAGACTGAACGATGCATAGATCAAGTATAAAAATTCGAAGTATCACCAATAATTCGGAAGGTGATTGAGAGAAATCCTCAAGTACTTATTCAATCTTCACAAACACGGTAAATTCTAGACTCATTTGTATAGCCAACCAAAATCCCTATGCAGGTATCAAAAAATTACAATAATAACATGAAGGAATTCTGACCTCTGGCATACAATGCTAAGTGAAGCTTTATTGGTGAAATCTAAAAGGGTCAATCCTAACCATACTCGATAACGAATGAAAATCCGAATAAATGTGAAAAAATACATTGAAGAAAATGAAATAAGTAATAATTCAAATTTAATAGATAGAATTCCTGCAAGACTATAATTATATCCAAATTCATCCATAGCCAAAATGCAAAAATAATTGCAATTTCCATACATTGGACATCAATTAAAGGATTAAAAAATTAACTTAAATTCAAGTTAGAAATGAAAATTAATCAGCATGATTGGATGCCTCAATTCCAAAATTAACAAAACATCTACTCGCAGCATAACATTAAACTAGAGCTACAGAGCGTTCACCACAAGCTATAGCCTTTACAATATTTAGTATTCCTAAACAAACAAAGCAAAGAATATATCAATTTGCACCCAGTTCAACCCATCCCTTAGCACAGGATAAAACCCACCAAGAAAAGGGATAATATACAATTGTTATCTCTTACATCTGCAAGAGACACCCAAAAGCCATTTGCAATGTCCTTAAATAGTCTTTATCTGCTATGAGGAAATTTATCCTCATAATTCTGCGGAAGCTGCATGACAAGAAATATTTCAAGCTAATGCCCAATTTGCAAGTGAATTAGAGCAGAAGTTAAAAGGAGAAAAGGGCGTGTTACCAGAAATGTTGCAGTGATCATCTTTCCGGCAAACCATCTCCCATGGAGTGCCTGCTGTGCAGCAATTGCAGATTGAGTATTTTCGAACCGCAAGTATACAAACCCAGCAGTGTTCCTATTCGTCAAGAAGGGTGTTAGTTCAATGCACACCAAATTTCAACCAAGGGTATGTTTTTGGGCATATTTCTACAGGAAAATGCATTTCCAAAATGACGAGAAAGTCAAATTTAAGGTTAAAAGAACCCCTACATGAGCCATTTGAAAACTATAAGCCCCTGCCAAAAAAAAAAAAAATCAAAAAAACCAAAACCTTTGTAAATTCTAAGCGCCTCCCCCCCCCCCCCCCCCTCTCCACCCCCCCAAACAACCCACACACAATGCCCCTGCCAAGAAGAAAAAAAATCTTTGCTACAAACAACAAACTGGATGAATGTTTAGCCCAAGACCCGGGGGGTGGGGGGGTGTTTGCAGAGGAGGAAATAAATAGGCAATAAAAGAGTTCTTCAAAGGGAAATTATGGTGCATTATTTTTAGGGTAAGATCAGAAGATTGTAACAGTTTGAATGCCACATGAACTTACCTATCTACATAAATATGCTTTAATGTTCCGAACTTTAAGCACTCATCTTGTACATCTTCTTTTATATCCAGATCAAACTCTGGTTCAGTCTGCAACAAAAATACATCTTAAATGACACTAGCAGTAGAGGTAAGCAAGGAAAATTTGCTCAACAAACCTCCAATTTTGGATCGAACATGTTCTTCAGCAACAGACATTCACTAGGAACACCAATGGTATCTATAGAAGGAACAGCGGCAGCAGCAGGAACCGAAAGACATGCAGCCGCCAACCCCGCAAGAGCAGGGACTGGGGCCTGTCCGAGACTAGCAATAAGGGAAGGAACTACAGGAGCAACACCAAGAACTGGTGGCGTTGGCAAGGAGAGGCCAGGGCTATTAATAATGGGGGTGCCTAATGAACTTGCAATGCTGCAAATATAACAAATGTAAGATAAAATAAAAGTGATCTTAGAAAGCAATAACAAACAGGAAGATATTGAACCTCGAAGCAGTGCCTGTGCGATCCAATTTCTGCATGAGAAGTGCTCTCGAGTGTGCATTCAAGGACTGCAGACCGTTGAAAAAGCAGGTCAGCATTTTTTTGGTGAATGAAACACAAAAATCTCAAGGGAAAGAACGAAGAAAACAAGAAAAAATAGATAAGAGATTATATGCACTCTGAAATAAAGGATTGTTATATATGAATAATCAGAAAACATTAGGATGTTAAGCTATTCGATAATCTATTTATTCATTGTATAAATACTCCCAGTTAAAAGAAAATGGACCTTGCATGCTGAAGTGAAAAAACTATGTGCAAATCCATTAGAACTACTATGCAACTAGTTCCGTTGTTTCTGCGTGTCCATAAACACTAATAATGATAAGTTCCTGACACCAGATAGGAAGCTTACCATCAGGTCTGTTACAAATTTCAATAATACACTATGGCTTAGCTTGTGGGTCCAGCCACAGTTTACATGCATGTAAAAAAGATTGAAAAGGTGCTATGGAGGCCAAGTCAAGTGGCCCATGACTCCTGTGTTTAGGTCATCAAAGGACCATATATCTCAAGAAGCTGATAGCTTGTATTGTTACATGTGTATTTTATTTTCCTTCCATCTAGCGGTGAGGCCTGATGCACAATTTCAGAATATTATCGAGGTTCATATAAATGAATTTGGATAGAAGCTTCTAAAAATTTTATTTTTATGTAAAAACACCTGGATGCATTTAATCTTTGCATCTCCATATTGGGTAACAGAATATGATACAATGCAACATATTGAGCTTATGTTCGAGCTCCATTTTTCCCAAAATTCATTTTCAACACCACATTCTTCAAAAAATCACTATTCCAAAACCTATTTTCCATAAAAAATGGGGATCAGACCGGGCATAAGAACACATTGCCTACAGGGCGAAGAAAGTTATCATAAGCAAAACGAGCAAACAAAATATGGTTTAGGGTCTGCTAATACTCCCAAATAAGTGGCAACTGACCAATCCATTGCCTTCAATATCATCAAAATCAGCAACATTAGCCCCAGCATCTTGCATTCCAGCTTGGTCTGTAACAGCAGAGACCTACAGATTGAGAAAAGCAAAAGTGATAGATTACCAACATAAGCAAATCTACTACAAGAATTTCTGGTAGAATCAGATATATTACCCATACACAGTGTGCAAGCAAAGAGGATTAAATACAACAAATTACTACAATAGAGAATAACTTGTAAGTCTGCAAAACTTGCGAAAATTAAATATTTTAAAGCTATTCCCTTTTATTTATAAGATAAAACCACGCATGTAAACCGTATAAAACTTGATACATCAAAGCTGGACATGCTTCGTTTGTAGTACAAAGATATAGAACTCAAGACTGCATAAAATTAAAAACGAGAGAATGTTATATCTAAGATTTTTTGAGATACAAAATCTATCAAAATTAACTGAGAAGAAACACAGATTTCTAAGCATGTCTAAATCAATTCCATGTCACAACTATGGTTGTTCCAGTGATGAAGCAATTAACTTTGCCAAAATCAATATGATAGACCATCAATTGCATGTACGCAATATGATCTATTTATAGTTAAAAACGCAGATGTCCCTGAATCAATAGACCACATCCTAAATGTATCACTGTATAACCTTCTCTGACCAAAGTTTCCATAATGCTTCCTTCCCAGCCAACTATTCCCTTATCATACAAATCCAGCGACCATCAATACTATTGAGCGGTGATTCTAATTACCAGTCAAAAATAAGCTCAATAATACCTAAATACACTTTGGACCACAAAAAAAAAACAGGGTCTACTCAAAATGAGACCATGTCATAACGTAAAAACAAAGGTCTATCACAACTTTTATGCATCTCATCTCCCTTGGAAGTAATTGCATATAAATGAGATTAATGTAGTATAGAGTTGAAGGCAGAGGAAATCAATTACTGAAAGTTTCATTACCTTGATTACTCGACCTGCAATCTCCAGTTGCCCATTCAAATTTTGTGCAGCCTTAGCATCTTCAAGACGTGCAAACTGCAAGGGAATCCACAGGTTGAAAAGGTTCTCACGGAATCTAAATTCAGAACTACTGTTATGTCACGCAAATATCAGGTCTGACAATGGTTGTTTCTAGCCCAAAGCAGATCTTCTTTGCAACTAGAACAGCAAACTAAACAAACAAACTGTCCTCAAAATGCTTCTATTAGAAGATATCAAACTCACCTGTACAAAACCATAACCTTTGCAATTGGCAGTTTCAGGATCAGTGGGCAGCTGCACCAACTCCACAGAGCCAAAAGGTTCAAATACCTAAATTTTATGTGCAATACATGAATCTCTTTCTTGTCAAAAAGGAGAGAGATCAAGACATGAAAAAACGAAAGGAGAAACTTATAAACTATGATGCACCGACATAGACACGTGTGTCCGATAGGACGTGTGTCGGACACACCGACACGCGATTCTTCAAAAAAAGTATTGACACTGACACATTGATTAAATCCTTTGAAATTCTTTATTTAGATAATGTAAATAGTTTCATACTTGCTGTTACTTTTTCTCGTTATTTTTTTTCTAAATATGAGTACATATCTGTTATTTACTAAAAGTTTTGAGTTAATAATATATAATGTTTCTAATAAAAAAAGAAATGTGATCATAGTAGAGTGTAGGTATCCGATACATGTCGGACACGGACAGGCTACCCTAGTTGAAATATCCATGCAACAGAGCTTATAAATGTCTCTAGATTCCCAGTCACATAACCATGTTAACGTCAAGAGCATAAATATAACTACCTGACGAAGTTGATTTTCTTTTATGGTAACAGGTAGATTGCCAACATATAGCTTTCTATCCTCCGAAACAACAGATGTAGAAGACTGAACAAGGTTCTTTTCAGCTTCTGATGGCTTAACCATCACTGGTACACCAAGTAGAGGTTGACCAGAAAGTGCTATCGCCATAGGAACTGACATTACATCATAAAATTCTATATACCTGCAGAAATAGAAATAAAGATTTCAAGAGTATCTTCCCAGGCGCTTTATGAAGGCTGTATCGAACAAATCCCTGAACCCTTCAAAGTGTTAAAACATATATAATGCTGACATTTCACAGAAAACATAAAAATAGTGACACAATAATTGGGTTTCATTCCAAAGGACAATGTCACTTGAATTCTTCAAGCATGACTCAAATCTCTTAAAAAGCCAAAAAATTATACAATTCTCTCAGCTACCAAACATTGAACTACAAATCCAGAGCACGTGAAAAAAATCTTACAGGGAAAATTCCCCAAAAACTCTGGACAAAGACTGCTACTTGTTTTGTCTAACTCATTGCCCCTAATTATATCTCAGTTGTCTCTGTGCTTTTCAACTTTGATGTTTAATTTCAGAAAATGCATCCAAAAAGCTAACAAGAAAGGTTATTATGGTCATACTAAATACACAAATTTTATTGCTAGATATAACCATACCATTCACATTGTCCCAAATTCTGCTCACTCCCCACTCCTGTGAAATATTGTTCAAAGATATTGTTGCTTGACCATATTGTTGCTTGACCATATTACTTTGTCAAGATGACAATTGATAAAATCAAAGTAACAAGGATCACATATTCGAGAAAAAATAAATAAATAGGGAAGGAAGAATAAGTATTTACCCAATTCCTTTGGAGCGTCTGGAAATGCGGTCCATTATGAGGTGTACGTCTCTGACCTGAAATTGTCAAATGTGATCAGTAATAAACTTAAAAGAGAAAAATACTAGGACTTCTGCAATTAAAATCCGATGGTGCGTATCATCAAAAAGGTAAAATGGTGCAGCAATAATTTAAAACACTTAATGTGGACGTAATCAGCAATGAACAAACGCAGACAAAAAAACTACAATAAGTTAACATATAAATTAAAACGTAAGAGATCTACCACAGACAGTTTACATATTAACAAAATATGCCACAACAGAAAATATCAAAACAATATAGGTCAACCTTGCCAGCCTTGGAGAAGAATTCATAGATATCTCTTTCAACTGCCTTCAAAGAAATCTGGAAATTGTACAAGAGAATGTGTGAGGAAACCTCCAGATATAAGCCTAGTATAGAAAGAAAAGCTTGATTGTATAGTTAAACTACCTGATAAGCAAAAACTGTTCGTTGATCTCGTTCAGGATCCGCTTCCGGCTTTTCCGCTTCTTTCTTTTTCTCTTTGTATCGTCTGTAGAAATCAAAAACAAAAAAATTATGTCAAACACCAATTGACCCCAATCACTGATAAATTTGCTAATTATGTAATGAACAGCAGCCTGGAACATCCACATAGCAAAGTTTGAGTGAGTGCTTTGCTCCTTAATATACATAACATATGCAGAGAATTCCTCACTCATAAAAGGGAAGCAAGAATTTCTTCTTAAACTGGTCAAAGCCATGTATCATACTCCTGCATGTCAACTCCATAGAGTCAACAAACTGTACTTAGGTTTGCATTTGGTCAAAACAAGAAACATCTTGATGAGAAAGCAATGGACAAACCTGGGGAACAAAGTAGCAATTAAGAGAAATGAACAATGAAAGACTGCAGGCATTGAATAAACAACAGGCTTGTCCCTTCTATGCTGAACCTATTTTACATTTTGCACCATCATATTAAAGAGCAAATTTATTATCATAAATGCTGGAAAATATATCAAAGTAACAAAACGACCTAGAATGACCAAAAGAATTGCCCCAAACACTAAACATACATTTTTTTACGTGCACAAATATAAACGAAGGTATAAACTATAGCCAAAGCAATCAAGCACGTCCATCAAATCTTTAAAATGTTATTTTTACCTCCAAAGCAGGAAGAAGAAAAAAAATGATTGTGTAACTGCTACACAAGTTAACCACTTAACAGAGAGACTGCTAACGGAATGAAATATCCATCTAATGGTACACTAAAAATGCGCCTAAAATTCAACTTCACCTGGTTGAAATTTATAAAATGTGACAACCATGGTAACACTTGTTTCATTCAACTTATATTAGAAGCTAGCAACCCTATGAATATAAAAATGAAACTAATACATACAGAAACACGAACCAATACAAAATCATTAAATAAGAATAAGGATGTAAGTGGGTAGCGGGAATCGAGCCCACGTCTTTAGCTGGAAGGCCAAGGGTTACAGTCAAAGTGGATTCGGCATTCTATATAAAATACATACAACCTTTTCCATGTGTTGGCATACATCCATACAATATGTACATAAAAATAAACTGCCACAACAGAAAAATGAAAAAGATTTCCATGGGAAAAATAAAAAATAATATTATAGAAACTCCAACATAGAAAGCCGCAAAATAAACCTTATTCTACATAAGCATTCCTGGAAATGAACTTTGAAGAATAAGAGACATATACACACATCACCATCTTTACACATTACAAGAAATTTTGAGCTCGATAAAGCTGTTTGTAACTGGAATTCTTTCAATTTGTGACATGAAACACCTCAAAGTATTTCCACCCTAGTACAGTGGATAATAATCAAATAAATAGCTAGAAAAAAGCATAAACCAACAGCTAGACCATCAGAGTTTTTCCACAGGGTATTTATAAAGATTTAAGAGGTCAACCAACCAGTATTTAGCTTCATCTCCGTTTAAAACTAGTACCTTCATACAAAAATATCCTAAAGTGAAGTATTAGATGAAATTCAACCATTTAATATGTTTCAACACCAATTTCCTTCTAAGAAAAAGAACAAAGATATGGCACAAGCCAACGAAGAAAGAGTGCATAAACACCAACTTTATTTCCAATTACAGAAAAATATATGCCCAATTTCCATGATTGATACACAAGTTCAATATATATACACAAAAATAAATACTTCAAAAAAAAAAATTTAATATAGAAGACCAGGAGCACTACCTGCTTTCATGATCGCGATCTCTAAACTCCTCCCTTCCTTTTTCCTTATACTCCCTGTCTATACTCCTCTCCACATCCCTACTTCTCTCCCTCTCCCGATCATCACGGTTTCTTTCTGAATAACTTCTGCTCCCCCTCGACCTCTCGCGCTCCCCATCCCTGTCTCTCTCTCTTCCATATTCATGGCCATGCTCTCTCCTGTCCCCATCACGATAACTCTCTCGTTTCTTGTCAATGTCCCTCTCTTTGCCCCTTTCTCTGTCTTTCTCTTTTCCGCTGCCCTCTTCCTTGTCTCTGTTTCTATGATCCCTCCTATGTTTATGTCTATCATTGTCACTCATCTCCCTATCTCTTGAAGATGGGAGATTACCTGAGTTCCTTTCTTTCCTGCTATCATGAGACTCGTCCTTTGACCTTGAATGTTTCATCTGCTTATCCAAATCATTGTCATTACCTTCCCTTTTGTGCTTTGAACTCTGACTTCTATCTTTCTCTTTGGATTTCAAACTGTCCTCACCTCCATTCATAATCTCCTTTGATTTTTTAGGTTCTGGATTTTCCACCGTATTCTCTAAATACTCGTACTCATCGAAATCCATCTTTTAAAACCTTAACTTACCAGGGAGAGCCTTCTGCAACAAGCAACCAAACTAGCAGTTATTAAAATCTCAAACAGACATTTCCAGTAAAATAAATCCAAAAAAGAATTTAATCACAAGTTTATAGCCCAATTATCTTAAACACAACGCATCTTTTCTTTGTGGTTTTGTTATGCGGTATACAAATAAAGTTGTGATACTTATTCGGAAAGTATTCAAGATACCATAAATTGTTTACATAAGAGTTAATATTGGCACCGCTTGTTCATTTGAAATTAAACTTGAGGCAATACAGTATTAATTCGGGATTTGACAACAGTATTACACGAAAAACGAAAGAGTACTGCTTTCAGAAGCGAGAGGGAAGAAAATATTTTAAAACCCTAATCTTCACGCGAGCAATCAAAGCTAGCAACTAAAATCATGACAGTAGCATAGCACTCAGCAGATTAACAAGAGTACATATTAATCAATCGAGAAATGTTTACCCCTGAGAATGAGAGGCGTCAGTGTGATCTTGAATCTCAACTATTTAAGGGTTTTGTAGCAAAACTGGACTTGCAAAGAATTTTGGGGGGTCGATTGTATTTACAAGAATGCTTGCTAGTTGCTTCTATACTAAAGTACTAACGCGAACGAAACGTCAGTGCGGGAGACGGGGCAAGTTAGGCTGCAACTAGAGAGGATCCGGACCTAGCAGCCCAAATTTGAAAGGGAAAATAAGGCCGCGTACTCTAAAAAGTAATCCAATTAGATTAATACTCTTATTTA
>CAIGRO010233115.1:0-23872 GCA_903798355.1 Fraxinus baroniana | reverse complement strand
TTTTATACTTAATACAAAAGAAAATCTGAAAAAATTTGATTTAAATACCCGATTCATCAAATCCATAAAAGCCGCCGAGGCATTTGTCAACCCAAATAGCATCACTAAAACTCATAATGACCATATCTCGTACTAAATACTGTCTTAGAAATGTCATCTTCCTTTAAAGATCTTTAGTTGATGGTATCCAGATCGCAAATCAATCCCCGAGAAATATAGCTGCACCCTAAAGTTGATGAAACAATTCATCAATCATCGGTAGTGGATATTTATTCTTAATTGTTACCTTATTCAACTGTCGATAATCTATACACAATCTCATTGTAGCGTCCTTTTTCTGAACAAATAATACAGCACCCCACGGTTGGGACCATGGCTTTGGAAATTGGAGATGTTTCGAGAATTAAATCAATCACAAACTCTATTTCACAATCTGGTAGTATCCTAGGCAAATCATCGGGAAATACCTCTGGAAACTCTTTGGCCATTGGTACGTCACTAAGATTTAGATTATGTTGTGCTTCAATCACTATGAAACCAACCCAGTAACCCACATGCCCACTGTTTAGTAGCATTTGTGCTTTCAATGCCTATACAATTGGGAATCTAAACCTTTTCCAATCCCATTGAACTTGAATGGTTCATCCTCCAAATGTTGAAAGGTTATTGACTTCTTCTTACAATCTATAGTAACTTGATATTTTAACAACCAATCCATCCCCAAAATAATATCATATTCTCTCATATCTAACACAATTAAATCTACATAGGATTCTCGATTGTCTATAAGGATCATACATGATCTTAAAATCAAATTAGTTTGTTGGACCTCTCCAGATGGAATAGTCACATAATAATCGACTTCTTGTATTTCGGGTATCCTACCCAACTCCCTCGTATATTCCGTAGACACAAATGAATGTGTAGCTCCAGAATCAAATAGTATAAGCGCTAGAATGCCAAAGAAAGAAAATTTACCTGTTACACTGATGGATTTGGCTCGACATCCGATCATGCTTTAGTAAGATGTCCCATCTTTCCACAAACATAACATGTTCTAGTCTCTGTAGGACATGCTCAGTATGCTGCCCACCACATCTGGGGCAAGATGATTATACTGTTGAGGCTTTATTCTGATCTATCTTTGGACTCTTACCCTGATCCATGATCCTATTGTTGCGTCCTTACCTCAATTGAAACTAAAGTTTCTGACCTTGGAATGCTCTGTTCTTATCATTTTTAGGCCAACGATGTCCCTGGCCTTGTCTAAACTGTCGTCAAGCCTCTTGAGCATGACTAATTCTTGGTTCGACTTGTTCTACAACTAACGCCCTTTCCGCTATTTGTGAGTATGACATCCCTTGGGCTCCTGCCATGTTTACATATCCATATAATTTGGGCCTCGATCCCTGAAGAAACCTTTCCACTTTAAGTGCGTCAATACTAACCATATGGGCTGTAAATCTAGATAGTTGTTTAGATTTGCGAATATGACTAGTCTCCCACTGTCATTCTTCTTTGTCTCAGCTATATAAGTTTGAATACCTTCATGGCTCAAACTGGGGCTGTAAAATATTTACTAAGAAATAACTCTTTAAATCTATCCCAAGTCATAGCATTCACATCTTCAATGCTACTCATTGTTTCCCGTTAGTAGCCCTACCTCGCAACATAAAGGATGCACAAACCACGTTCTCCACTTGAGACTCTACTATATCTATACATATTTTTTCTAAAGTTCTCAACCAATCCTCTACTGCCGTTGGATCTGATTCATCCTCGAATACTGGATGGTTTAATTTTCTAAATCTGTAACCAACTGTCTCAATATGTTTAGCCTTTTGTTGTGGTTGCAAGAATTCAACCCTTTGTTCTCCCCTTTCTCGTTGTTGTATTAATTGCTGAATTTGTTGTGATTGGCGCTCGTCCAGTTCCGTAAGTCTATCAATAACCACATTCCTATTATTATTTATGACACTTGCTTCTTGCCTTGGGGTTCTAGTTTCTCCCCTGTATTCACTTGTAATTCTTACCATGACAGCGATATCTAAATTACTAAAACAATCATAACAAATATTGGCCGATATCATTCATGAAGTATGCAAAATGAATGCAACAAAATAAAACTTACTAGCTTAGCTGTGCTCTTTCGTACTCCGAGATCATGTACATGGGTAGTCTACAGAATTATAACCTTGCTCATTAACCAATCTCTGTTACTTCCCATTCATATAGATAACCATAACTAACCAGTGTATGAATACAATTGATGACTTGACCTAGACATCCAAATTTACATATACATTTTTTTGATAAAATGAAAGCATCTCCACCAGTATATAATGTATATAGTATATTGAAACCAAAGATAATAATCCACAATCCAACATATTTGTCCTAAGGTTGTAAAAGTATCTGCCATTTCAAAAGTCATATAGGATCCCCAAAATATAATACAAATGAAGTCCACAAAATAACCTTGCAGGTCGTCATCCACGTATATCGAAATCTGGAATCTCGTAAGAACTCCACAGCCAGCCATGCCTGCTATGAGGTTGCATGCTCACCTACAATGTAAGAACTATATAAGCTAATGCCCAAGAAGCAAAACTCATGAATGACATGGGTATGGGTCATAATGGTATCTGACCCCATGCAATTTACTTTAGACCTTACACTAAGGATGTATTATGCTCAAATATTCATCAAAATCAACTAGAAGTAACTTCATTGAAATCATTCATTGGGCCATTAACTCACCTACTATGCACCGGATAGAGCTATACACAATACCAATATAATAATCAATAATCAAATGGCTTATATTACATCAACATCAGCGAGTGGACCATCCTCTTGTGACAACTAGAGGCCATCCCCTAACTATCCCTATGATCCCCCAGAAGTATCCCACCCAGCAGTGCCAGTTATCATAATTTCACAAAGGCACAATCGAGTAGTCCACCCTCCTATGATCACCAAAAGCCAATCCCCTCTTTACCCTTGCAACCAACCAGGAAATATCACTCGCGGTGCCAAAACATATCACATAAGCATGCCTCACACGCCACGATGACCTAGTAGTGGTCAATAAAATATTTTATGAGGAAAACTCAATTTTACAATCATGAGGTACATGCTAGATTTTCAACCATGGACGTTTGTCGTGCATGGAGATGACAATGATTGTGAATGACATATTTAAATCAAAACCGATGACAATATATTCCGAAACCTCATACTCAATGATCATAACCATCATATGATATATAATGAGCTCCTTATCAAAGTTATGTAAAGATTCCAACATTATTATATCGCAAATACTATGTTCTTACACCGTAGTTACAAATGGATTTTTATTTACCTTTTTGACCTTGTGTGTGTGCACGCTTCTACGGAATGTAAATCAATTCTCTTTTTCACTTAGACTGGGAGAATAACCTGTATTACTATCTAATATTAAACACAATCCTCAATTTGATAATCTTAACACACACACAATCCCATATTACGTCCATTCTTGCCAAAATAATTTAGATGACATTAGCAATTCAAGTTACTGATTGTATTGTAAACTACTCCCATAAATCACACAATTTCTCGAGTCCAATTATGAACGTCAACATCATCCAATTGTTGTTAAGAACCTAGCACTATTTAAAATGTATTTTCCATGCCTAAGAGATAATTAACAGACAGGTAAAGGTTGAATCTAAGTTAAATACACAAATGGATATAATCTGTTTTCAGGTTTCCGTCGCTCTCCAATAATTTTTTCCAATCCTTTTTCACACCCTTAAAAAAAATCGAATAATTCCCAAATTTTTACCACACTTCTATAACATGTATGTAAAGGTAATCATGCCATAAATTTGTCACAAGTGAGGGGTTTAAATCTTCAAAGGCATTCTTTTTTAGAGACACCAAACCAAACAATTTCCCTCATGGTTGTTTTGAGTTTCACTTGAACTAGACTTTCAAAAATTTGATTCCGACCTATTAAAGATCATTTTTATACTTCTAACTCTCGTATAAAAACATTCATATTGATAAATATAAGTTATACCCAAGGGATTACTTAAAATAAAAGGTTAACCCATTCAAGTCTAGCAATCCACATCTCTGTCTAGATTATTTTCTTTCAAGTTCTTGTAATTAATTGCCCCCAACATGATCTTAATCAAGTCTAGATGTTCAAGAGGCAACAAAACTCTCAAAAGCAATAAAATTAAAGACATACCTCAAAACAGTGTGCTAATTCAGCTGCCCCCAACTCCCAATTCCCAGCTTTCTGTTTTCTATTTTCCTTTAGCTCTTTTGCTTTCTCTTTCACTCGGGGATAGCTTGAGGACAACTTTGGGTTAAGTGTCCTATTTAGGGGATATATAAAGAGGCTAAAGTGCTATGGCTTTAGAAGACGTGATGGAGGCCTTAAGATTGAAGGAATTGAATGTTAAAGTGACAAGTCATCACATGTTGAGTAGGAGGCATCTCTTTCTAGTTAATTCTGATTTTGTACCAATCCTTGGACGGTTTATATGAAATTTAGGAATAATATGCTACATATTCGAAGTCTTAAAGGAGTGGCAGATGTTGCTAATGCTTAATGGTGAAGGGATGTATACAAGGATAAATCAATAGACAGGAGGTGTACCGAGCATGATCTGATTTTGTACCTATCATTGTAGGTACAAATCAAGTATCCTTGGTTTATTTTAATGTGTTTACAATCCACTTTACTTGCCCTAAGATCCCAAAATATTTTATAGAGCTAGTTCTTTAACCATTCATTCATTACCTACCCGATGACACCCAATTCTTGACCGATTTTCACGATTTGCACCTCAATGTTTACAACATCGTATAAACCTTATCTTATCGCATTGTGATCATGTTACTTCATGCCTCATTTCCCAAAATGTGTCAATCACCTATCTAGGGTTTTAAGGCTACCTTGATCAATCGAATGGGGAACATGCAACTTTGTCGATACTGATTCCAGCCTTTTCATTGTTCTCATTGCTTAGTAAGTCAATCTCCAACATCCAGATTAATCTTTTTTCTCTACCATAGCTCAACATTAAATTCACCACCAAGGTCGAGGAGTAAAGGACGTTAATCATACCAAGATCTTAAAACCTCAATAATCGAATACTGATTTTTAAGAGGAAGCAATTAAGAAAATTGATGCAAATAGCATGAAATGCATGAATCATATTGCCCAAATGTGATGTGAAGTTCGGGGTATTACACTATCCATGTTCATAATGATGCATATACAGTAGGTTTGTGTGATTTTCTTTAATAGGTTAGTGTTGTATATACGGTGAGGTTAGTGTTTGAATATACAATATGTCCATGCATGTATTGTAGGATTATTCATATACGATATGTCATGTTGTGCATACACAGTAAGCACATGTTGTGCATAAACTATAATGTCTCGCATTCACAGTACGACGATGCAAAATGGTAACCCATTTTCCATAATAAATATGGGGTTTTGAAGGTTTGTAAGGGTGCCCAGGTTGTATTGGAGTCAATCAACACATGTTTAGTACTGTGGTGGATATTCAGTTTGGTACATCTTTAAGAGCTCGTAAAGGGTCGAATTTTAAAAATGCTGCACAGTTGAGTTCATAAAATATGGATAATGCAAATTTACCACCATCACATGCGATACCATTGTATTCAATTGCTAGGGACGGGCGCTGATTTTGTTGAGCATGCTGTATATGGGGTCTTCTTTAAAAGCATTTGGATTTGATTATACTTTGGGGTGTGTTACAACCCAATTTGATGACTTTTAAAATCATTATGATTTTTTGGAAATCTGTGGTAATTCTGCAATGTGGTTCATTGGAAGAGGTGGAGTATTTTGTATTTGGTTGGAGCAATTAGTTTTGGTTATTGTTGAAGAGTCAGTTCATTCCTTGTTGACGGATTTTCTTCTTCAGGTGGAGAGCTTTAGAGCTTTTCTCGTTACAGTGGAATTCGTGTCGAGGTGGAGATTATTAGAATTAGGGTGTGACCCGAATTCCTTGTTAAATTAATTGAAGAATTCTAATTGAAGTGTCAAGAAGAATTTAGTCTGAAATGCTGTTGGAGTCTTATATCAAGTTAATGTTCAATTTTGGAAGCCCATGGGATTTGAAAAATGGTATTGGACTTGAAGAAGAGTTCGGGATGAAGTAAATAACTTGAAACAAAAAAGAGGGAAAAGTTGGTAGACGCCCGGCGTCGCAGCGCCGGGCACAGGGCGTCCCTGTTTACATCTCTATATAATTTCGGCCTCGATCACTCAAGAAACTTTTCCACTTTAAGTTTGTCAGTACTAACCATATGGGCTACAAATCTAGATAGTTGTTCAAATTTGTGAATATAGTCTCCCACCATCATTCCTCGTTGTCTCAGCTGTATAAGTTCATTCACTTTCATGGCTCAAACTAGGGTTGTAAAATATTTACTACGAAATAACTCTTTAAATCTATCCCAAGTCATAGCATTTACATCTTCAATGCTACTCATCGTTTCCGTTAGTGTTCAGCACTACGTTGTGAAACTATCCATGTTCATAATGATACATATACAATATATTGATTACTTATATGGTAAGAATATGTGTTTTGCTTTAAAAGGTAAGTGTTGCATATACAGTGAGCTTGGTATGTGCATATATACGGTAAGCTCATGCATATACATATGCATAATTCGTAATGTGTTGAGTATATGGTATGATGATATGAATTCGGTAACCTATCTTGCATATGTGGTGATTGGGCAAAAAACTTAGTACTGAAGCACCAAAGATTATAGTATAGTATAGTGATTGTGAACTCGTTACTATAGAGGTACATTGAGAGATCGAATGCTTGTCATGATGAGATGCATTTCCTCTTGGGAATGTTTGATGTCCATCTGTCAAGGGAATAATTTTGCTTCATCACGAGACTGAAGTTTGGACAAGCTTGGATACTAGTTGGGTATGATGAAATGTACGAGAATTGCTGATTCGTAGGCTTTTTCTCGAGATTCAGGTGCCAAACCTCATCGGTTGTCTAAGGGCGCAGTTCGGAGAGTGCATGGACATTATAAAGTTGTCCATGCTCGTAATGATGCATATACCATATGTTGATTGCATGTCTGGTAGGAATGTATGTTTTGCTTTAAAAGGTGAGTGTTGCATATACGGTACAATTAGACGCATATACACTAGATTTATGCATATGTAGTGTCATATCATCCTTACACGGTAAGGACATGTTGTCTAAAAACTATAGTGTGTATATGATTATGCATATACGGTAACCTATCTTGCATATAATTTTCTTAGCTGGCAAAAGAAATTTTGGGAAATTTTTTCCCTTGTATTATAGTAAATTTATTTATATCTAATTTTTTTGCACCAGGATGATTTCTTTGTTTACATTTTCTTATTTTTCATTTCAAATCTATAAATCTCTTGTCTGCTTGGTTTTGGATTTTAATTTTATCTTGTATCTTTGTTGGCTGGTTATCAGATTCTTTATGTTCTTGACTGTTTTGGATTTATGGATGTAAATGTTTGTTGGGTCATTGTTTTGACACTCTAATTGTCCTTTATATTTTATCAGTTTTTGTTGTATTAGTTTAGGAGAGTTAGAATAAGTTGTTCGATGTTATGAGTTAGAATATTAGTTTTATTTTATTGTTATTTTTTAGATTTCTAAAGTTGTTTATATTGCTTTGCAGATGGTTAACAACTGAAGTATTATTTGGTTATATCAGAGGATGATGAGGAGAGATAATCTTCGTTTAGGCAAACTCTTGCGTTGCTACACTTCGCTATATCGAGAATTCTTTCGTAGGCCATTTGGAAAATACAGCACTACACGAAGTGTTCTTGCGCTCTTGCATGGACACTTCCTCCTAATGCACTAGGGAGTGCTATGTAGTCCAATGATTGAAGCTCATTAGTGTAGAGGTACATTGAGAGATTGAATGCCCATTGTGATGAGATACATTTCTTTTTAGAAAGGTTTGACATCCGTCTTTTGAGGTAGAAGTTCTACCTCATAATGGGCCAGAAGTTTGGACAAGTTTGGATACCAGTTGGGTACGATGAGATGAACAATAGTGGGCCAATTAATAGGCTTTAACTTCTCCATGAATAGATTTGGGTGCTAGACCTCATTGATAGTTTAAGAACGGTGGTTCGATGAGGACATGGACATTGTAAAGCTAACATGCTCAAAATTATTCATACACGGTATGATGATTGTATATACGGTAGGAATGGGTGTTTTTCTTTAAAAAGTGAGTGCTGAATATATGGTGAGGTTGGTGTGTACATACGACATGCTCATGCATGTATGGTGAACTTACGGATATACGATATGATGATACAAATATGGTAACCCATCTTACATATACGGTAACTAGGTAAAGAAAATCTTGG
The DNA here is from genome assembly GCA_903798355.1 of Fraxinus baroniana. Taxonomy (NCBI): domain Eukaryota; kingdom Viridiplantae; phylum Streptophyta; class Magnoliopsida; order Lamiales; family Oleaceae; genus Fraxinus; species Fraxinus baroniana. The sequence goes on along the minus strand of CAIGRO010233115.1, from coordinate 15,432 downwards.
GAATTTTTTTTTCCGACATTATTAAGTAAAATTTATTTATAATTAATTTTTTCGTGCTGTAAAGGTTTGTTTGTTTACTTTTTCTTATAATTCATTTTGGATTAGTAAATCTCGTCTGCTTTGTCTTGAGTTTTTTTCTCTTGTATTTTTTATGCTATAAATGTCTTGGATTTGTGTTTGCATATTTGTTTATTGGGTCATTATTTTGACACTCTAACTATCCTTTATTCTTTTGTATGTTTTTGTCGTTTTAATTTAGGATAGTTAGAATACGTTGTTATGGGGCTTGGTGATCTAATTATAATTTCATTTTATTTTTTAAAGTTGTTTGCATTATTTTGCAGATGGCTAACAATCTTAAGCAATATTTGGTTCCGTCGGAGGATAAATAGAGACCATCTTCGTTTAGGCAGCACTCTACCACACTTTGGTTCATAGAGAATTCCTTTGCAGCATATTTGCGAGAGTGTTTTCGACGAGGGCGTGGACATTGTGAAGCTGTCCATAGTTGTAATGATGTATATACGTTATCTTGATTGCATATACGGTAAGAATGTATATTTTGCATTAAAAGGTGGGTGTTGTATCTCAGCTGGTGTGTGCAAATACAGTAGTCTCATGCATATACAATATGTTGTGTTGTGCATATACGGTTTTATATGTCGTTCATAAACTGTAATGTATTGCATATACGATATGATGAGAAAAAATAGTAACCCATCTTGCCTCTGTGGCAATTGGCTAAAAAAATTTAGAGTTTTTTCAACATTATTATAGTGACATTTATTTAGAATTCATTTTATTTATGCTGCAATTATTTGTTTGTTTACTTCTTTATTATTTGTTTTGAATTTGTAAATCTTTTGTTTGCTTTATTTAAGATTTTATTTTTCTCTTGTATCTCTTTGTTTGCATTGCTTTGTAGATGTCTAACAATTGTAAGTAGCATTTAGTTATATCAAAGGAGTTCAGGCAGCACTCTCGAGTTGCCACACATAGTTATGTCGAGAATCCCTTCGCAGCCATCCAAAAGGTACTGCATTGTGCAAAATGTTCTTGTAGTCTTGCATATGGCCCTTACTAATGCGATACATTTTCTCTTGAGAAAGATATATTTGTCTCTGAAGAGTCATGTTCAGCCTCACCACGGGCATGATGTTTAGACGAGCTTGACTACCGGCTATGTACGACGAGACGTATGAGGGTTGGTTCATTCATGGGCTTTTACTTGTCCATGAACAAATTCAGGTATCAGATCTCATCGGTTGTCTAAAGGCATTCGATGAGGGCATGGACACGGTGAAACTATCAATGCTAGTCATGATGCATATACGGTATGTTAATTACATATATAGTAGAAATGTGTGTTTTTCTTTAAAAGGTGAGTGTTGCATACAGGTGATGTTGTTGTATGCATGCATATACGACAAGGACGTGTTGTGCATAAATTGTAATGTGTTGCATATACGATATGATGATGTGAGTACTGTCACCCATTCTATATATGGTAATTGGGCCAAAAAAAAGAGTTTTGGGATTTTCCACGTTATTATAGTGCAATTTATTCATAATTAATTTTGTTTTTACTGCAATTATTTATTTGTTTACCTTTTTATATAATTCATTTTGAATGTGTAAATCTCTTGTCTACTTAGTATTGAATTTTATTATTTTCTCGTACCTTTGTTGGCTTGTTATTAGATTTTTTGTCTACTTAACAGTTTGGTTTTGTGAATGCTTACTCATTTATTGGGTCAATATTTTGACACTTTGATTGTCCTTTGTTTTTCATAGGTTTATGTTCTTTTAGTTTAGGGTAGTTAGAATAAGTTGTTTAATTTTATGGGGTTTGATGATCTAGTAATAGTTTTATTTTATTTTTTTTATTTACGGTTTTGAAGTTGTTTGCATTATTTTGTAGATGGATAACAATCTTAAACAGCATTTGGAACTGTTCGAAGATAAGTAGAGACTATCTTCATTCAGGTAGCAGTCTCGGACCGCCACACTTCATTACATCGAAAATTCTTTTGTAGGACATCCGAAAGGTGCCGCTCTCCACAAAGTAATCTTGCATTTTTGAAGGGCCCCTTCCTGAATAGCACACAAGTGTTATTTAGTGATCGCGAGCTCGTTAGTTTAGAGACATATTGAGAGATCGAATGCCCGTTGTGAAAAGACGTATATTCTCTAGGAAAGGTTTGATATTCATCTCTCGAGGGAAGAGCTGGGTACAAGAAGACGCATGAGGATGAGTTAATTCATAGTCTCGTTCTCGTACATGGTTCATATTTGAGTGCCAGACCATATCGGTTGTTTAAAGGTGGTGTGTTCAATGAAGGCCCATTTTGAAGCTGGACATCCTATTAATGATGCATATATGGTATGTAGTCAGTATATACGTTAGGAATGTGTGTTTTGCTTTAAAAGGTGAGTGATATATAGTAAGGCTCGTGTATGCATATACGATATATCATGTTGTGCATATACGAAAGGGACATGTTGTGCATAAATTGTAATGTATTGCATATACGATTTGATGATGCAAATGCTACTCATCTTGCATATACTGTAACTACCTAAAAAAATTAGGAATTTTTTCTAGTGTTATTACAATGAAATTTATTTATATTTCATTTTATTTATGCTGCAATGCTTCAGAGAATGTTGTTTAGTACAATGATCGTGAACTTGTTAGTGTTGAGGCATATTGAAAAGATCCAATGTTCGTCATGATGAGATCTGCATTTTCTCTTGGGAAGGATTGATCTTTGTCTTTCGAGAGAAGAGTTTCGCCTTACCACGAGTCTGATGTTTGGATGAGCTCGACTACCATCTAGTTAAGACGAGATGCATGAGGGTTAGCTAATTCATAGGCTATATTACTTGTCCATGAATAGATTCGGGTGCCAAACCTCATGGGTTATCTAAATGTGATACATTCGATGAGGAAATGGAGATTGTGAAGCTATCCATCCTTATAATGATGCATATACGATATGTCGATTAAATATATGGTAGAAATGTGTGTTTTTCTTTAAAGGTGGGTGTTGCATATATGGTGAGGTTGGTGTACGTATATATGGTACACTCATGCATGCACGGTAGGCTTATGCATATACAGTATGCCATGTTGTGCATATATGGTAAGTACATGTTGTGCATAAATTGTAATGTCATGCATATACAATATGATTATGCAAATAATGTCACCAATTTCGTATATACGGTAAATAGGCAAAAAAAAAAAAAACTTTTGTTTTATTACATTATTATTGTGAAATTTATTTATAAGTAATCTTATTTGTACTACAATGATTTGTTTGTTTACATATATATATATATATTACATGTTGTGCATAAATTGTAATGTCATGCATATACAATATGATTATGCAAATAATGTCACCAATTTCGTATATACGGTAAATAGGAAAAAAAAAAAAAAACTTTTGTTTTATTACATTATTATTGTGAAATTTATTTATAAGTAATCTTATTTGTACTACAATGATTTGTTTGTTTACATATATATATATATATATATCTTTTCTACTTTGTTTTGAATTTTATTTAACAGTTTTGGGCTTGTGAATGCTTATTTATTTATTTATTGGGTCAATGTTTTGACACTCTAATTGTTCTTTAATTTTCGTGGGTTTTTGTTGTTTTAGTTTTAGGGTAGTAGTTGTTTGATTTTATGGGGCTTAATGATCTAGTTATAATTTTATTTTATTTTTATTTAGATTTTTACTGTTGTTTAAATTTTTTTTTTATAGATGGCTAAAAACCTTAAGCAGCATTTAGTTCTACTAGCAGATAAGTAAGGACCATCTTAGTTTTGGAAGTACTCTAGAACTGCCACACTTCGCTACATCGAGAATTAATTGCAAGACATCCTGAAGGTGCTGCATTGCGCTAAGTGTTCGTGCATTTTTGCATGGGGGCACTTCCTACTAATGCATTGAGGAGTGTTATTCAGTACTATGATCTTGAACTCGTTAATCTAGAGAGATATTGAGAGATCGAATACTCGTCATGATGATACATATTCTCTTGGGAAGGTTCAATGTCCATCTCTCGAGAGAAGTGTTCTACCTCATCAAGGGCCTGAAGTTTAAACGAGCTCGAATACGAACTGGGCACGATGAGACGTACAAGGATGGGTTAAAATACAATTGCTTTTTTCGTCCAAGAATAGATTCAAATGCTAAACCTCATCGGTCGTCTAAGGCGGTGCTTTCAATGAGGGCATGGACATTGTGAAATTGTCCATGCTCGTCATCATGCATACATGGTAGGAATATGTATTTTCCATTAAAAGGTAGGTGTTGCATCTATGGTGGGGCTGGTGTGTGCATATACAACACTCTAATGTATATATGGTATGTTTTGTTGTGCATATAAAGTAAGGACATGTTGTGCATAAAATGTAATGTACAGCATATACGATATGATGAGCAAATACAGTAACCCATCTTGCATATATGGTAATTGGCTTAAAAAATTGGAGTTTTTTTTATAATGTTATTACAGTAAAATTTATTTATAATACATTTTATTTATTCAGCAATGATTGTTTGTTTATTTTTTTTATTATTCGTTTTTAATTTTAAAATCTTTTATCTGCTCCCTTTTAGAGTTTATTTTTCTCTTATATCTTTGTTTGCAATGCTTTACACATGTCTAACAGCAAGCAGTATTTGGTTATGTTGAAGGATGAGCGGAAACCATCTTCGTTCAGGCAGAACTCTCGAGTCGCCACACTAGCTATATTGAGAATGCCTTCTCTAGACATCTAGAAGGTACTATGTTGCGTGAAGTGTTCTTGTATTATTGCATAGGGCCCTCCTTACTAATGCACCAGGGAATGCTGTTTAGTGTAGTGATCGTGAACTTGTTAAAGTAGAGGCACATTGAAAGATTGAACGCCCATAGTGATGAGATTCATTTTCTCTTGGGAAGGATTGATGTCCGTCTCGCAATGGAAGACTTCTGCCTCACCACGAGCATGATGCTTGGCTACAAGCTAAGTATTGCAAGATAGAAAAGGGTTGGCCAATTGTTTACATTATTTTACAGATGGCTAACAGCTTTAAGCAACATTTGGTTCTGTCGAAGTATTAAGTAGAGACTATCTTCGTTTAGGTAGCACTTATGGACTGCTACACTTTGCTGCATCGACAATTCCTTTGTTAAACATTCGAAAGGTGCTGCGCTGCACAAAATGTTCCTGCATTTTTTTAATAGGGCTCCTATTGAAGCACCCCATGAGTGCTATTTAGTACAAGTGATCATAAACTAGAGCAGAGATATTAAGAGATCAAATGCTCATCGTGATGTGACACATATTCTCTTAGGATGGTTTGATGTCTATCTTTCGAGGAAAGAGTTGCACCTCATCAAGGGCCTAAAGTCTAGATGAGCTCGAATACGAGTTGGGTATGACGAGACGCACAAGGATAATTCGTTGGCCTTTTCTTGTCCATGAACATATTCGAATGCCAGACCTCATCGGTTGTCTAAGGGCGATGCATTCGATAAGGGTATGGACATTGTGAAGCCATGTTATTAATGATGCATTTGTGCTATGTTGATAGCATATACGGTAGAAATGTGTTTTGACTTAAAAGGTGACTATTGCATATACAATAAGACTAGACACGCATATATATGGTATATCGTACTGTGCATATACTATAATGTGTTGCTTATGCGATATGACAATGCAATACAAAGTAACTCATCTTGTCTGTGTTATTTTGGATTTTATTTTATTATAGTGAAATTTATTTACAATTGATTTTAATTGTGCTACAATGATTTGTTTATTTATTTATTCATTTTGAATTTGTAAATTTCTTGCCTGCTTTATTTTGGATTTTATTTTTCTCTTGTATTGGTTGATTATGAAATTTCTTGTGCTTTTGATTGTGTTGGGTTTGTGGATCCTTATTTGCTTGTTGGGTCATTGTTTTGACACTTTGATTGTCTTTTATTTTTCTATAGACTATTGTTGTTTTAGTTTACGATAGTTAGAATACATTGTTTGACGTTATGGGGTCTGATGATATAATTATAGTTTTATATTACTTTTATTTATTTAGATTTTTAGTTTTTTGAATTACTTTGCAAATATTTACCAATCTTAAGCAGCATTAGGTTATGTCGAAAGACAAGTGGAAACCATTTTTGTTCAACCAGAACTTTCGAGTCGCCACACTTAGCTTCTTCGAGGATGCCTTCGCAGGTCATCCAAAAGGGTTGCACGAAGTGTTCTTGCATGAGGCTTTCTTACTAATTCATCAAGGAGTACTGTTTAGTGCAGTGATCTTGAACTTTTTAATATGCACATTGAGGGATCAAACATTCGTCGTGATGAGATGCATTTTCTCTTGGGAAAGATTGGTGTCCATATCTCGAGGAAGAGTTTTGCCTCACCACGGGCCTGAAGTTAAGACGAGCTTGAATGCCAGCTGGGTACGAAGAGATGTAGAAGGGTAGGCTAATTCATAGACTTTCAGTTGTCCATGAACAGATTCGGGTGCCAGACGTCGTCGATCATCTAAAGGTTGTGCGCTCGATGAGGACATGGACATTGTGAAGCACAAGTGCTAGTAATGATACATATACAACATGTTGATTTCATATACGGTAAGGATGGGTATTTTTCTTTAAAAGTTGAATATTTAAATACTATGAGGTTGGTGTGCACATCTATGGTACGGTATGCTCATGCATATACGGTATGTTATGTTGTGTGTGTACACGGTAAGAGTATCTCTAGGAGACTCCATTTTTAAAGAGTGTGTTCTATCATTTGGAAAGTATTTGTAAATTTAGAGAGTTAAATTTTGATGTAATCCAACAAACTCTTTATATTTAACACTTATGCATATACGGTATGTTATGTGTGCACGTACGGTAAAGGCATCTCCAAGAGACTTTTTATTTTTAAAAAACACATTTTGATCATTTGGAGAGTATCTATAAATTTAGAGAGTTAAAATTTTGAAGTAATCCAATAAACTCCAAAAAATATTTATTGTTTTTCTTTATCTTTTATTTTAACTAGTTTTTCTTAAATTATTTTTTCGGTTTCTTACATTGAAAATTGAAATACTTTGAATGCATTTAACTATAGAGAGTAAGTTTGGCTCTCCAAATTTGGAGAGTCAAACTCACTCTCTAAATTAAAATGTTAATTTAAATAGTCTCTTGGAGCATGATTTTAAAGGTTGACTTTTTAAAGTAGAGAGTATCTCATGTTTAAAGAGTCTCTTAAAGATGCTCTTGAAATGTTGACTTTTGGAAAAAAAATATTCCATGTTATTAAAGTGAAATTTATTTATAATTAATTTTATTTGTACTGTAATATTTTGTTTGTTTACTTTTTTATTATTCATTTTAAATCTTCAAATCACTTATCTGTCTACTTCGTTTTGATTTTTACTTCTCTTGTATCTTTGTTGGCTAGTTATCAAGTTTCTTGTTCTCTTAACTATTACGGGTTTGTTGTTGCTTATTTGTTTATTGGTCATTGTTTTGACACTCTAATTGTCCTTTATTTTTCGTGGGTTTTTGTTTTAGTTCACGGTAGTTATAATAAGTTGTTTGATCTAAATGGGGTTTGATGATCTAGTTATAGTTGTATTTTATTATAATGTATATAGATTTTTAAAGTTTTTTACTTTTGCTTTGCAGATGAGTAACAAATTTAAACAGCATTTGGTTCTATCAAAGGACAACTGAGGTCATATTTGTTCAGGCAATACTCCTGAATTGCCACACTTTGCTACATCAAGAATGCATTGCCTAACATTAGGGCGTTGCTGCAATTCTTCTTGCATAGTGCTTTTCCTAGTGAAGTACCAGAGATTGCAGTTTAGTGCAATGATCGTGTACTATAGAGGTACATTGAGAGATTGAAAGCCCGTCATGATGAGAAGCATCTTCTTGGGAAGGTTTGATAACTTTCTCTCAAGAGAAGAGTTCTACTTCATCATGGGCCTTATGTTTATGAGCTTGGATATAGTTGGGTACGATAAAATGCACGAGGGTGCACTTTTTCTCGTCTATCACAGATTTAGGTGCCGACCTCATCGGTCGTCTAAGGACACATTTGATGAGGGCATGGACATTGTGAAGATGAAGAAAATTTGAATGCAATTTAAGTTCAAAAATATTTTCAAGATATAGCTCTTTTAATAAATGATTGTAGTAAATTAAATAATAAAAGAGAAATGAAAAGTTTTGATTAATATGATGATTTTATAAGTTTGTTTCAATAAATCAAAATTTTCAATATGAAGAAATAGAAAGATTTATACAGTGTAAGTGTAAAGATCTTTTTCAAAAATATATCTCTCTTTTAATGTTGATATAAATACGTTAAGCACAATGAGAGATGAAAAACTTTGATGAGAGAAATGATTCAAGAAGTTTGATTCAACAATCAAAGTTTTTGCCATGAAGAAATAAATGGAATGAATGTAAAAATTTAAGCATAAAAAAGATTTTTCACAAATATATTTCACAAGAAAGCTCTCTTCTAGATGTTATAATGAATGCAAAGTGAAGTAGTATTTATAGCAGTCAAAACACCAAAATTTTTTACCAACCGCACAACTCATTTGGACATCCGCATCCTGAAGCAGACAATTAAACTAGCCGTTGTGCTTCAAAAATTAGAACAATTAGAGAAATTACCGTTAGGTGAACCGGACATCCGCTCTGACTTTTTTCTTTTGTATTTTTCCTTTTTGATTTGTTTAAAAATCTACGTTTTTGAAGGATGTTTTTACTTTATTTTTCAAGGTAAGTAACATTGTAAAAGTTTACATAACAAGTTAAAATACTTACCTTTTTGTAAGATTAATTTTTTTATGCAAGTATTTTTAAGAAATAATCTTTTCGTGCATAAAACGGTTTTTCAGCTTTTATCATTCATTGCTGAGTATTTTGGTACCTTTATAAATAAACTAAGAAGTTTAGTCATTGATCCTACTTCGAATTTTTCCTCTTAGACTTCTCGTTTTGATCTTGATCTTTCTTGGAGTATATTTTTTAAGCTTTTGTCTCGAATGATTTAACTTCCACTTTGATCTTCATTTCAAGTCCTATTTATAATGCTTGATTGATTAAAATCAATTGTTAGAAACAATATTATTCTTGTTTGTCACGAGCAAAATATTAAGGATGAAATCAAATATATATATATATATATATAATGGTTTACACTTGAGCACTGAAGTTCAAAAAGTTTCATGTCACTGACACCACTGACGTTGCTCATAGAGTAATTTACCAGTATGCATACTTCTTGTTGATTCATATGATTGGAGCAAAGTTTGGGCATATGATTGTTTACACTTGATTGTTGATCTTCAGGTAAGTTTCATTACGACAATTTTTTGCTGACGCCTTGAGCTTCTAAGGAAATTAACCCACATTTGATTTTAAGTTATTTTAAATATAATTTTAGCTTCCTTATTTTATTTTTTGAGTTTTGGTCATAGCTTTGTGGCATCCAATGTACTCTTGCTTTAATTATGCTATATCTGAGAGTTTACTCATTTTGATAGCAGTATAATATCAACTCAATGAGAGGGATTTCTCTTCCTACTGTATTGACGCCAAATCTTCTGAACTATTTGAACCACGACTCCCTTTTAAATATAAATTGGTACCAAAGAAAAGAAAACCCTTCCCATATACGGGTTTGATATTGCTTTAAACTTGCCTGAAGGTTTCACTAAGTTAGAATAGTTATATTTGCAGGATTTATTTTTGCCTAACAGGTATGGCACAGTTTGTTAGTAAATTTATTGAGACTAGTGATCCACAATATGCTCCACATGTCCAGAAGGGTGAGACTCATATAAGATTTTATTTGCCATAATTATCATGTACCTTTTCACATAAAAGGTTTATAAAAGACATATTTTCTTGGTGAAGGGTAAAGGTCTATTTGCATTTTAAGTACCTGTACAAGTTGGATAAAACTTATATTATTTGTCTTTTTTTTTTTTTTTCAGTAAATTGATTGTCCTTATTCCACATGTAGAAGGATATCATGTGTCACTCACCCTGTTAGAAAGATGATTTAAAATTTATTTTACATGAATATTACTTTTTGTAGATCTTGAGGTTTAATATCTTTGTCATCTAAGGTGACTTGGATGCTGCAGCTCTTGATTTCATGGTCTATAAATAACTGCATGGAAAAGCTATATTTTTGGAAACTTTCTGGAGGATTATTGTTAGTTGGCATATATGATTTATATCAACAATATTTATGTAGTAATATTTTAATTTCATTCATTGTTTTGATGGAAGCTGAAGCATATACTAGGGCTGTCAATAGTTGGATTTTTATTCGAATCTGATGAAATTAGTGGGAGATGAATTTAGGGTCTCGGTCCGATAACCCGATCAACATCAGAACCCGATGATAATATATTAACTAAAAGGATCAAATATGGATATATGTCAATCCAATCCAAGTTATAAATAGGTGAGTTCGCCGAAATATTTTTATGGCATATTATTTGTCTCTAAAATAAATAAATGAATTTAGAATAAAAAAGTTATCAAATTCAAAAAATAAAAAAAAATAAGAAAGTCAATCCACGTGTACATAGTGTTCTAAAAAGCGTAATGCGTTGCGAGGCTTGGAGGTTTAGAGCTAGGCGAGTCTAGAAAAAACCTATTATTAAAAAACATAAAAATGCATTTTCTTATTTTAATATTATTTTAAGAATTATTTAATAATACAAATTATACTACCAAAGGGATGAAAAATGAACAAAATATTTTCACAAATCAACTGCACAAGTATGTTTCAAATTTTTAGTTATAGATTAAGACCTATTTTTGGCATAGTAAACATTCGAATTGTAAAAAAACTAGCTTATCCTAAAGTTGTAGTCCTTTGAGTTATCTTTTCAACACACTTTGAATCACTTTAATCGGATATCGGAAGAGAAAGATATGATAATAATACAAGAGAAAGATATGATAATAATACTGAAGGATGTGCAGAGTTGGAGCAACAGAGGTGGTGACGGGCGCTCACTCTTCGGAGAAAAGATTGAGTGTCGCGCCGCTGCAAGTACGATTTTTTAAGTTTAATTCATCTTTTAAATAGTTATTTCTTTGATAAATCGCTATTCCCTTTATTTCTGTTATGGTTGTTTGATTTTCGACACTCAAGAGAGTGAGGCCTAAACGTGATCTTAGAATGACACAACTTACAAAACTATAGGTTTCAAGAAAAAAAAATATATAATTCATTTGAAGCCGTTCCACATAAGAACCAAAAACTTGATAATTCCTAGGCTTTTAATTCGGAATAGAGATATTGAAATTGAATTATAGGAACAACTTTTACTCGGTATTCAAGAGAGGGAATAGAATTACATTAGGGTTCTTGCTTATAAATTTGGAAAAATTGATTGGAGATAACTTGATAATTGAGAAACATAACTGATAGCTAGGTGGAATAAAAAATAAAAACTCTAAGCTTTCTCCTATTGATTAAATCCTTCAAACTTGCGTACAATTAGTTGAATTCATCACAAAAATCATGTTTTAGAGAAAACATTAATAACATAATAAATTTGATTGTCTAGATAAAATAGAAGCTAATCTATTATAATACTTAGTAAAAAATTGATTATCAATCCCTGTAAGTTCAATATCCTTACTTAATTGAGTATATATGATTTTTGGGCATCACATAAATAGCTTAAATAGTTCTTTTGTTTTGGAAATTCCTTGTTTTGATTTTTGACGTTACTCTTTCACCTTTATTTAGATGTTTTTTCCTTGTTCTCTGTGTTTTTTGAACTAATCCTTTCTAAGTTTAGTTAGTTGTTTAATTGAAATTGACAATTAAAATCTTTAAGAGTGTTAATTTTAATTGGATTTTAAGTTATTTAGTCTGATACCGAAGCTTCTTTAATTTTTGGATTAAAATATGTATAAAGTTTCAATATTCTATCGACTCTTGTTGGGCCTTTTTTTGACTCTATGGTAAGTTAATGTTGTACTTTTGGGGTTCTTTATGTTTTGTGATTACGTTAGTTTATGGAAGTCTGAAAGTTGAAATCGACTCTTTTTGTTTATTTTTTCCTAGAATTACGGGTGGAAATTTTTGGAATTTTTCGTAATCTATGAACTGCAATAAGCCACTGCCATTTTTGCTTGTCGGTTTTCTGTCACTACCTTGTTCGATTTATGTGATAGTGAAGTGGTGAAATTTATGTCTTACATTAGAATCGGATTGGTATATAACTCTACGTAAGAAATACCATATGCTTCTTGACTTCAATCTATTCCAGCAAGTTAGTGTTACAATGTAGTGGGAAGATGACATGGACTTTTAAATGGTGTTGCTTTGTTCTTTGTAGTTACAGCACATCTAATTTTTCAAAGTTTAAAATATGCATACTGTCAAATTTATTTGTGAACATATCACGCAGAACATTTGGAAGGAGTTCTCTTAGCTCCTAAAGTAGTCTTTGGAATGTTGTATATAGCTCAGGTGTAGTGAGTTCATTCAGTAGCCTTCTCTTTTTCCTTTTGTTTTGTGCTATCTTCATAAATTTCAGAAGGTTGCCATCATTTTTCTCATGCTAATAGGTTAATCAGTTTGGTTACTGTCCTTGTTGTCAATAGAACATGAGTCAACAGGTAAAAAACAAACAATGCTTCTTCTTCACTTGATTATGTAATTTTGACTTTTCTTCTAATCTTTACATTCTTTGACAGCTGATAATCCAAAATTGCAAAAGCAAATAGGATGTATGACAGGAATCTTTCAATTGTTCGATCATTAGCCTATTCTTATTGGGAGGCACGGAATTGGCAGCATTGCTCATGATCTATCTTGTAAATGACATTCTATTTTAATGTGAGTCTTACAGATACTATAGATTGTTTACTGATAAAACTAAGAACCTCACTCAGGTTGATGGCCGTATTTTTCCAACCTCAAAAGGTACATTTTTAAGAAATATTAGGGTGTGCCTGAGCCACATCATTTTGGAAGAATATATTCTGGAATAGTAGATTGATGTACAATGTATGGTTGAAAAAGAAGGAAAAATTATTGATGTGATGGACAATATTATTTTATTAAAAAATATATGGTTAAAATGAGTAGAAGAATGAAAATGAAAATTTTAATGTGTACCAAACAAGGGTTTATTCTTGATGGATGTGTCTACAAATCAGTTCTATTGTAATTTGGTTTTGTTGATGTGGGGGATTAAACCCACCAATGGCCACCTAACTTTATACTATTGACCAGGGAAGGATCGTTGCCCCCACTGGGCCCTTAATTTTTTGCCTTGAAAAAAAAGCCCACCCAACCCTAGCCCAATCTTTTAACATGTTGAACGAAGCTCAGTAACCCACCCTTCCCTTTCCCTTTTCCCCAATTCTCCCTGACTGGCAACTGGCAACTTTCTTCCCAACTGGCAGCATTCTCAATATAGCTGAAAGAAATTCTCCCCTACTAGCATTCGTAATTCTTTTATTTCAGCATCCAATTCTCCCCTGCATTCAGTACCCAACACCTTTGGCAACCTTTGGCTTCCTCCCCTCCATTACTAGTCCACGAGGTAAGTTTTTTTTATTTGTTTAGCCTCAAAGAAATGATGTTGGATGGTGATTTTATTATTTATACCTTGTGGCTTGTGGCTTCACTGGCTTGTATTTAGAATTTTAGATTGTTTCCCTCTTAGTTGAGTCTAGAAAATAAAAGAAAAGAAGCAGTGTTGGATGCTAAATGCTTATGGTGTATATATATAGCTTATTGATTAATTTGATGCAGAGAAAAGAAAAGAAACTATAGGAAGTGCACTGGTATAGATGAATTTGGTGCATCAGTGTGCAAACTGTAGTGTGCCTGTTCTGTTGTTCAAGTTCAAATGTTCAATGGTGGCAACTTGCATTAGTTAATGTGTCAAGACAACCATGAAAGCATAATGCGTGACTCCTAGGTGCCAATACAAAAATGAGTAACATAATGCCTTTCTTTTGGGTGTCCCAGTGTCAATTATATAGAAAACCTTGTAGCCACAAATGTTGATTTTCCTTGGGAATGTTGTGCTTCTTTACAGTGGCAACAGAGAATTAGCCATGTGGCTATTTTTGCCAAGAGACGCTAATCGTTGCACCTAAATAACTAATGGAAGTTGGTTAAATCTATGACTTGAAAGAAACTTTGCCATTTCATTATTGGTATATTTATGCATTCCTTGTTTTGATTTGTAGGATATGTTGAGATATTTTAAACGCATATCTCAAAATTCTATTGAAGAAAATGTTACGGCAAAGAAACAAAGCATTGATGAAATATCTATGAAAAAAATGTAGAGGCAAAGGAAGCAAGTGCTGAGGATGCTACTATTGGAGAAAATGACGAAGCAAAGGAAGCATGTATTGATGAAACTAATTTTCAAGAAAATGATGAGGTAAAGAAAGCAATTATTGAGCGTATTGATATTGCACAACTTTCCACTGATCCCGAATTAAGAACTCTAATAATGGATTACAATGTTAATCTTCAAGATCAAATAAGAAAAGCANAGTATTGAGCATATTGATATTGCACAACTTCCCACGGATCCCGGATTAAGAACTCCAATAATGTATTACAATGTTAATCTTCAAGATCAAATAAGAAAAGCATACTTGTAGAGAGGTCCGTGTCAGCCTCGGAGTCACGTGTTTCCACGTAAAAAATTAAGGCGATTCATTCCTGCTTGGTTCAATGAATATGGTGATTGGTTAGAATATAGTATAAGTAAGAAAGTGCATTTCGCTTATATTGTTATCTTTTCGGACCAAACAATGGGGAAAAATGAGGTGGTTGTGAAAGAAGGGTTCCATAGTGCACACAATCAAGCTCGAAGCAACTGTGAAGCCTTGATTCAAGAGAAACATATTGAGATAGTTTTCTTCAAGCAGTCAAAACAAGCACGGAGTGAATATCGAATTCATTTGCATGCATCAATTGATTGAGTTCGTCTTCTTTTACGTCAAGGACAAGCTTTTTGTGGCCATGATGAGTGTGAAAAGTCAAATAATCAAGGTAACTTTCTTGAATAGTTGAAGTTTCTAGCTTATCATAATGGAATTATTAAGGATGTCACTTTGAAAAATGCTCCAAAATCACAAACTAACATCACCAAAAATTCAATAGGATAGTAAGTGCTGCAGCTGTCGAAACGATTGATGTTATCATCAAAGATATTGATGTGTATATTCTCTTCAGTTTTAGTTGATGAATCTCAAGATATCTCAATGAAAGAGCAAATGTCTGTTGTTTTACGTTATGTGGATAAGACGAGACGTGTGGTTGAACATTTTATTGGGATTGAACATGTTTCCAGTACTACATCTCTATCACTCAAAGCGGCT
>CAIGRO010233105.1:0-12511 GCA_903798355.1 Fraxinus baroniana | reverse complement strand
GTTCATTTTCTGGTTCTTCATTGATAATGAACCTCATTTGTTCTTGAAAAAGGAGAAATTTTAAAGGAACCGCGGGTGTTGTGGGGACATTTTTTCAGTAACAAAATAATCAAATACAAATATCATTTTAATAAAGCATTTGTTCATTACAGGAAGCCGCTGTAACTGGATATTAGTTGAATCGCTCACAAGTTGTTGGACAATGGCATCCCCGCTTGGTGCTTCTATCCAATCCAGGTTAGAAGCATACAAAACTTTTGCAGAATGCACATCTTCTCGCGTAATTGTTTTGTTTTTTGCTGAATGCATAATTGTGTGTTATTCTGAGGCTTTTGAAACATTATGGTTTTATATCAGTAATTTAAGAAGCCCTTTTCTTGGAGAGGCAAATGGAATCTGTGTGCCAAAAGTAGCATTATCTCGGGTTGGTTTTATGAGAAAGACTGTGGAATGCAAGGAATCAAGAATTGGCAAGCAACCGATACCAGTGCCTTCCAATGTGACAATCACAATGGAAGGCCAAAATATGAGTGTAAAGGGCCCTTTGGGACAGCTTGCTATTACTTATCCACGAGAAGTCAAGGTTGATAAGGAAGACCCGGGATTTCTTAAGGTGAAAAAGGCAGTTGAGACAAGGAGAGCCAATCAAATGCACGGTTTATTCAGGTAATTTTCACATCTTTTTTTCTTAAGATATCCTCATTGCATTTTCTTTTCTCTACAATGTTAATTCATAGTTAAAAGACATTTTTCTTCAGTTCCTGAATATTCGAACACTCCACCCGAGGCTAGTCCGAAAATATTATGCATTCCAAACTTCTTAAGTAGCTGAGAAGAGATAATCTTGAATTATTTTTGTGAAAATATTTTTCAGCATTTGTTTGGTAGTCAGACAGGCCATTCTTAATCTTTTCTTTGATAAAATGTCTATTGACTTCAACATGTTTGGTCTGATAATGATGAATTGGGTTGCAGGTAATGTTGATTGTAGTGTTCTCCCAATAACTTCTCATAGTTTTTTAGGCTACAATCTTAGTTCTCTAAGTATGATCAGGAGCACTTTACATATTCTTTCATCCATTTCGTCTCAGCACTCGAGTGAGCCACTACTGGTTTGTTCTTGCTTCTCCGGGTAGCTAGGTTACCTCCAACATATGTGCATTATTGTGATGTTGACCTTTCATATGTAATCTAGCCTAGTCCGCTTCTGTGTTTGCTTCAACTTTGAGGTGACTATTCTTTGATAATGATGGCTTTCAAGAATAAGAGTATTCTAATGACTGCTTTCAAGTGACATTCCAATGGTGGATGTGTAAATAGACTAACCAATGCTCAGTGCTTAGTTTATATTAGACCCCGTGTAAGATAGGTGGATCAACTTCCTAACTTGTCTGCCTTTCCTTTATATGCAGAAGTTCCTTTCATGACTATGAACATTAACAAATACGGGACAGTAAATTACTTGGCCTTTGTTTGGATATAATTGTAAATTTGTTTAGAATTAGTCAGAGTCTTAACATTAATTTCAACCACATTCATAACTACTTCTGATTATTATCCATACATTTCTTGGACCCACTACTATTCCTCATACTATTTCTTTTTATAAACCATTTATAAATTTGCCAAACTGAGTGTTAACATGGAGTGAAAAATTCAAAGTAGGAAAAGGGTCTTTCGGGAGCCCGGTGGAAGTTTCAGATTTTGAGCTTTTAATGGCATCTTGCTAACATGATACTTACCAGTCAAAGTCCCATTTGACCAAAAAAAAATAAAATCTGGAGCATTCAAGAGAAAATAACAAAACTTGAGCTACCTCCAACAAGCTTGTTTTCTTCTCTAACCAGTTCTTTTGTTGGTTGTGTTGCTGCAAGAGGATTGATGAATTGTCGCTTTTGCATGCAAGTGTGACTCCACAATATGGTTGAAATATTCCTTCTCGTTTTCTGTTTTAGCACAAACTGAATTTTGTGCATTTTATCACGTGGCATGACATGAAAATTTTAGCACCTTTGAATTTCTCATTGAGAATATAGATCCAAGCAATCCTTACTCTCGTAAATGAACAAAGTAAACCATCTGTATACAATTAGAAAACAACTAGTTGACTATAATTATGGACTATAGTAAATGGAATATAAGATCTCTTATTACTCGAGGTCATTAAAAGTTACTTTAGCCATTAATAAAATCCCTTATGATACACCATATCCAGCTCGGTTATTGTTTCTTCCTTATCTTACATCGTCCAAGTAGCATCAGCTTGTGGGTTTCCTTTCACTATTTGATGTAAGATACTAAATCCCTCCCTCTTTAGCATTGCCAATTTTCTTTGTAGGGCATGAAAACACCACATGTAGGACAACAAGTTCCAAAACAATTTAGGGATTTAGATAAGGTTACAAGCAATATTTGAGGACATGTAGGACTGAACATGAGTTCAATAGGGTTGAAATTGAACAGTTTCTATTAATGGGAATAAATAACCTGTTGGATACTTAAAACAATTGTTTCCTAAACATGAATCTATTTTTTGGGGAATAAATGGAGGAAGTTGAATTTCCTACTTACAAACTTTCCACACAAGAGTCTTAATTTCATGAAAGGCCTATCTGAGGCTAATTTGGAGCTATCCGCTTGTTCTAAAAATTCTCTGGCAGCACCTTGATAAGCATTCTGTAATAAATTAACTATTTCCTTTATCACCAAATTTTGTTTTCCATGTAACTTTTAGCAGATTTCTCTTGTATACCTTTTTTTGACAATAGTCGCCCCATTTATTGTCTTCATCCACATTTCTCATACTACTTCGTTGATTTTGTCATGCAAGAAAATAAAGAAACCAGCATCTAAGTAGAGAATTGGCCAGAATCATATCGTTAGGATAAAGGCAACTACCTGTTGGTTTGTGTCTTGAAAAACTTTCATGACTGAATCTTTAGGTGTAGGTGGATAGCTGATCCCAACATATCATATTTCTTGGTGGTCTCCTTACTTGTTCCGTAATGGCGATCAATGTTTTTGCATCTGAGGCTTCCTTGTTCCTAATGCAGAACGGGAGTGAGAAACGGATGAAGAGAGACAAGTAGAAAAGAAGAGAAGGAGAAAGGAAAGGGGAGAGAAGAGAAAAAGTTACAGGAGAGAGAGGAACATCTAAATTCGAGAGAGTAACATCATAAAAGAACTTAAACTCTTTGTCAGCAGAAACTAAAGGTTTAAACACTTCTTTGGGCGCTAAACTTATGGGTGTGCCTTTGTCAACAAACTTCTTTTTCTTAGGAAATTAGCACTAAACTTTTAATTTCTTACCCTGCTCAACCTCGTCTTTGAAAATTATCGGAATGTTGCAAAGAAATTCCTACATGGAATAATTACAAACCTTAAGTTAAAATAGTCTTGTGGCTATGTGGAAGAATTTCTTACCCCCAGAGTCACTCAAACTTCTCTAATTTCACACATTATATCTGTTTACTGGTGTTCTGGTGGGTTTGAGGGTCACAGGCGTTCTTGGTTGATGAAGAATGATGCTGGATTGACAAACTTTGGTTTAGCTGAACATTTGTGCAGGCTATCGAGTGGGATGCAACAATAGATCTTTATTTTATTTTATTTTTATTTTTTTTAATTGTGCTAATATATAGATTTGTGGCTTTTTGGAAGAAGGAACTTCAGTGTTGATGAAGGGATGGAAAGCCATGGGCATTCCAGGAACACTCCAAAATTTTGATCATTTTCAAGTTAAAAAGTGTTTTGACCATTTTCGTACTCTCTCTCCAAAACGATCCTCTCAGAATTTCCTCTTTTATATGTCCAATATTTCTTTCTGATCCACATAGACCAATCAGCAGTTGTCTCTCCGTCATTTTAAATATTTATTCAGGGCTTTTTTTTACTCCAAAATCATATATCTGAAGAAGACTTCTTGATTCTCACTCTTCATGTTAATATTTTCTTTTCTTTCTACATTCACTTCTTTGCTACCAGCATGTTTTATTTTTATTTTATATTTTCAGAAATGGCATCCCATGACCCACGAATTAACCATAGAATCCAATCTCGATTTACTTTCTGGACCTTCTACATTTTAGAATTGAAGTTAACTCAAATGTGTTCTCATGTCAACTTTATCTGAGAATGTAAAGATTTTAAAAAAGGTGAGGGGAAACTTTTTTTTTTTTTTTTTGTATTTCACGTGATGTTATAAACAGGCTTTCATGGGCAAGAAACAACAAATTCTACTAGAGTAATTGATGTTCAGCATAAATGGAGAAAATCATGGAGGAGATTAATCCTTGAAAGTATGGTATTCCGAGACCTTATGTTAATTAGTTCTATTCTAAGTTGTGAGTAATTTAAAGCTGTATTGAGTGCTGTCTAGAGTTTTGTTATAGGAAAACATTTCATCTACAATAATAATGCAATCTCGTAGTAGAATGCCATTTCAGAAACATTTACATTGTCAAAGATACTGAATAGCCAAAGCCCACAGAGTAGTTTTGGCAGAAGTACTCACTCCGGTCAAATAGCAAATCAATTTTGGTGGTGTTGAATTGTATGAATTTATACTGGATTAGTGCGAATTTTCTTAAGAATCGTGAACAGTAATTTCACTTTCTTTTCTCCTCATCTTTATAATCTGTCTTCATTCTATGCAATATTACCACATCTTCTTAATAGTGTCCCCTCACAAAAGCCTATTGACCCTCAACAACAGAACCAAATTTTGTGCTTCAAGACACGCTCTTAAAGCCCTTGTTATCATTCAAAAACTACTTTTTTACAGTTAAGGAACAGTTTTTAGAACTCCTTATCCCCCCTCTCCCACTCTTGGCCATACAAATGCATTTTAGGAATCTTGTAAACTGATCTGTTTTTTGCTGCATAACATTCATCTTTGATTACTTTGTATTTTAATCATATACTTTCTATGAAAACCAGTTTCCCACCTATTTTAAGCATCAAGAGGCTGTCACGGATTTATTTGAACAAGCTACAATCAGATATCAGAGATTGAAATGCTCACTCAAGCTATTTGGAATGATCTCTTGCTCAATGTAAAGTATTTTGAAAATGAAATTAACACCGGAAAATGGTTACATGATATTGTTGACTGAATAGGTTCACTATGTTCTTGATGACATTATTTGGAATATACTTATGGTGTTCCTCTTGATTTATCTTATTTTATCTTGTCAGGACCCTTACCGATAACATGGTGGTGGGTGTTTCTAAAGGATTTGAGAAGAAACTTCAGTTGATAGGTGTAGGGTATCGCGCTACAGTTGAAGGAAAAGACATTGTTCTTAATCTGGGGTTTTCCCATCCCGTTAGGATGACAATTCCTGATGGCCTGCAGGTGAAAGTGGAAGATAACACGAGAATCACCGTGAGCGGTTACAACAAATCTGATATCGGTCAATTTGCTGCGTCGATTAGGAAGTGGAGACCTCCAGAGCCATATAAAGGTAAAGGTGTAAAATACGCAGACGAAATAGTAAGAAGAAAGGAGGGTAAAGCTGGCAAAAAGAAGTAAAGATTGGTGTATTTTTGTGCACGCCTCCTCTCCCATTTCTTTCTAAATATTCTTCTGAGATATTTGGGACAGTTATATTAACCTGGCTGAGAGTTAGGCCGTTGAATGTGTAATGCAGTAAGAGGTACTTCAGTTCAAACATTATGTATTAACTTCCTTGATCAAGCAGTATTTCATTTATTTTGACAAACTTAAATCTCCTCTTTGCTATTACATAAATAGGAAGACATAAAACTATTCGTGCACTACAATATATATGGACAAAAGTTGTCAGTCAACTTTATTTCAAAGTGGTCGTTATTTTTTATTTTTTATTTTTTATTTTTTTTTAAATGTTTGGTAAGTGTGTGTTTATAAAAACGGCTTGAATCATAAATTGAAAGAAATGAGTGTTAGAAAAATGAGTAATACCTCGAAAATGTGTAAAGAAAAAGTAGTTCGAATGTTCATCAACAGTTTATAAATATGAACTAAATATAGGTTTCTGATGGAATATTTATTGAAGCATTTTTGATTTGATAAGGTCCAAGTCTTTTAGAGCATTTGTAATTAGGATGGCAAAACGTTTTGTCAAACTCGATATTCGCGGGGCCTCATCTCGAATGGGGCAAGGATTACCTGCTTAATTAAGTATTCGGGTTCGGGACTTCGCTCTGAATGGGTATGGGTAGCAAGGGCTCCACCCCATTTAATTTAAATTTTTTAAGATTTCAATACTTTAAATGAAAGCTCTATGAAATTTCATTAATTCTAATAGAAGATGACAACTAAAGAATATGACAAATGATAAAAATCTATTTGAATAATTTAACTTTTAAAAATAAAATGAATTATCAAAATTCTTTAGAAAAATTAAAATTAATCAGGCCCCACCGGGCCTTAAATGGGTAACAGAACGGGGAATTATCTAACGAGGCAGTGGAGGTTGCCCCGACCCATCCCATCCTATTACCATCCCTATTTGCAATGATAGTGTAAAATTGAGTGTAAATTGATATTTACAAAATCACTTTTGCATCCTCATTTAAAATTCGGTGGATCTAAATTCAATTTTTGCATCAATAGGAAAATCTAAATTCACTTTTTGCCTCTTATGAATATAGTTTACATCTTTTTAAAAAATAATAAAAATTTTACTGAAAAATATAAATTGCATTTTCTTTGCATACATCTCTATTGAAAAGATTTCCGCCTACTTTAAAAATCTGAATCACAATTTAAATCTATTATACATTTCAATTAAAGATGCTCTTAATTGTGTGTTTTTACATTTTACCCCTTCATTTAGAATCACGACTTTTTCTTAGACCAGTCTTCTCCTGTTGTGAAATTGACAAATTAACTTCTACAGTTTTCATTTTCTTCACTTGTTATTTATGTTACTTGAGGAACAATCACGTGAAAAACGTGCATACTCAAGTCTAATGTTGTGAAGTTCGTTAGTTGTTAGATAGTTGTCAAACAAAACTTAAAATTATAAACTTTTGAAAGAAAAACTCCCTCGGACAAGTACTTAAAAGGGCATTAGTCAGCCCAATACTCATCCAGCTCCCCTAGGCCAAGCTGGGCCCATCTAGGCCCAAAAACTTTAGTTGCCTATATCCTCCCAATGATCAGACAAGGGAAATAGACTATAACTTGAACAAACGTGTAGAATAAAGCTGCATTCTGTTTACTTAAGGAATGACGAGGTTTTACCCCCCAAAAGAACTNCTCATCCAGCTCCCCTAGGCCAAGCTGGGCCCATCTAGGCCCAAAAACTTTAGTTGCCTATATCCTCCCAATGATCAGACAAGGGAAATAGACTATAACTTGAACAAACGTGTAGAATAAAGCTGCATTCTGTTTACTTAAGGAATGACGAGGTTTTACCCCCCAAAAGAACTTGAAAGAAACAAAGAAAAAATGTCAACAATTTCTACACATCTAAAGCTTTATTCTAAGCTTAGATTCGATTCTATAATACCCCCTTTTCCTCAAGACCCTCCAATTACAACTCATCAAGCCAGCCTGCCTGTAAAAAAAATGTCTTGAGTCGTAATTTTCCAGCTACAAGGGAAGTCGTATAACTCCTTGGCAATATGCAAGTTCACGAGCAGCTGGACCATCAGCCAACATCATAATATATTTTATCATTCTTAACCACCACTTGATTCGGGGAAAGATAAGAGACACAACCAGAGTTATTACCCTTCAACAGTCAGTTGATTCGATAAAATGATTCTGATCCAGTCTCTTCCTCCAATGGCGTCATATTTAGATCTGGTAGAATAAAGCCTCCATTGGATTTCTCTTTGTCCTTTAATTTGCAGGAATGAGATGAAGCCAGTTCAAAACTAGGACTATGTCGATGCTCAGTTGTTGATGCCTCTATCTGTTTGGAAACTTCAAATGTTGCACCCAAAACACTCGTTGACTGTAGATTTAAATCCAACTGCGAAATGGAAAATTCCTAATGTTATTCCTCCAATAATCAGAGCAAATGCAATAATCGTGCAGGTATAAGGATTACCTTCATTCTCTTCACGTTGTGGCTCCAGGCATCCTGTTCACACAGAGTCATTCGTGTTGAAGCTAATTCCTGTTTCACCAGTTATAGTGTCTCAGTCAAATAGGACCTACAATAATCACTAGTTGAATAAGTTTTCAGTTAAATAAACCTACCTTCCTCAAATGAAGTTTCTCCTTCAAAACCAAGTTATCATCCTCTTTGAGCTCAGAAAATGGCTGCCAACGACAATCATTCATTAATTAATGAAGAAAGAACACATCATGCTCCAAGACAAGGTACACATGCATATTTAAGCCATAATCAAGTAATAATTCAATTATTAAAAGTGACGGTACAAAGAAAGGAAGTCGTGATACAATATTGACTCGTTCAAATGAATCAGATTCGCTACGTGCTTGACAAAACATAAATGCACAATTATTCACGAAAGGTTGAAATAAAATCATTTAAAAGAAATATATGACAACGCATGTACGTGAAGCCTCGTGGAAGGGCTCCACATGAATTCATGACTACATAGGAAGGTCAAAGGTGACACAAGAGGGGGAAAGCTTACTAGTCATACTCTCACGCCACTTTCAACTTCTCCATATGACTGAAATTTTATGTAAAGGGAAAAACCCACCGTATTCTCCCCACAAATTTCAGCCTGCACCTCATAAGCTAAATCCATGAGATTCTACTCCATCCTCACGGTACTTTATACACAATACTAGAAAATTAGTCCTAAACCAAGTAGTAAAATATATAACACGATCATAAATCAAAAATAAAATTTTAAAGATGGTCTAAAAGATCTATACATCCGCTCACAAAACAAAAAGTGGCTTCTCAGGGCAGCGTGAAGAACAAGGCCAAACATGGTCTAAGGGTACATCCAAAAGAAGCAGCTTAAAAAAGTAAGCCCAAACATGCTCTAAGGGCACATCCAAAAGAAGCCGCTTAAAAAAGGAAGGCTAAACATGCTCTAAGGTCAAAAAGGTGATAAAATTAATTAGACGAGCCCCCAAAAAAATTCACTGAACCATTACGCACCCACATTCACAAAGAGGTAAACCCAGAATGAAATTCCCAAAACCCACACCACATAACGGGTCCCACCTATTCTTCATATGGGGCCCCCAACAGACCAGCTCAAGACCCATTCGTAGGAGGGTTCAGCGCATCAAAACCGGCCACAAATTTGACTATTCAGCAGGGGTATTTTCGTCATTTAAAAGAAACTACTAGCATAAACACACACTCGTGAAAAAACTGAAAAGAAGTTAGTGGATCTGGCGTTTCAAAAGAGATAGGTACTCTTATATTGGAAGCAGCGCTGACGATGAGGCATGAACAGGTCATAGGGAAGAAAGAGGCGAGAATAAATCGGGGTTTTCACGGGTATTTAAAATTAATAAATTCCCACACACTCCAATCGCAAAAAAAAGGCAGATCACAGGTCAACCATTAATGGCTGATATAAATCCGTAATTTGCCGAAAGTTTACCTTGAGGTATAAACAGAAAAACGAGGAGAAATGAAAGGTAAATTTTCTGAAAATGTGTTTTCAATTGGAAAAAATAGACAAAAATTCCAGAAATTTGAGTATTTTCAAAACCGTAAATATAAACTGGTAAAAAAAGCCAGAAATCATGATAAGTATTTTTTTCGTTTTCGAACAAGAGAGTTAATTCGACCATGGAGAAATTCTATCGACCTGAAAAATAAGCCATTTTGTAGATCGGAAGACCAGGAATCCGGCGCGACCATCGAAAAATCGAAAGCGATGTTATTCATTCTACACGATAGTAAAAAAGAAGGTATCCTCAAGAGAGATGAAAATAACGCAACAATTCTGTAAATTGTTATCGTTGGTTAAGAAACGGATAGAGGCGATAAAAACGACGTAATTAACGTCATTCTGAAAGAGCTGAAAAGGTAAAGCGGGAGAAGAAGTGGCACAGAGAGATCTACGCCGACCAAAAATTTGCAACAATCTTCACATTTAGAGGAAAATGAGACTACAAACCTTGGATCTGACGGAGGAGGAAGGATCGGAAGGTTGGCGACTTGACTCGTCGTAGCCGCCATCGCTCGGAGAGGTAGCGCCGCCACTCCACGAAGTCAGCGGAGTGGTAGGGCTAAATCTCGTGTTCGTAGTAGTGGTGGTGGCGGACTCCTTTTTTATCACAGTGACCGGCTTAGACCGCGTCTGGCGGAGTCCCCACTTTTGCGGCGGTAAAGGAACAGAGCAAGGAGGCTTCGAAGGGGATTCCGATGAAGACGACCTCCAGAGACGCAACAGTAGTTCCACCACCACCGCGTCGTCCGTCAACGCCGCACTTATCCAATCGTCCTTCATCACCACCAGCAGCGAGAGTCCTTCTTCAGCTATATTACAAGATTCAATGAAGATTGTAGATGGAATTTTCGTGTGGGTATTAGAATGTTGAATGTTGAGAGAGAAAAGGATTGCTGAGAGAGAGAGAAAGAGAGGAGGGTGGATTATGCAAAGTAAGGGGAGGCGGACAGAGCGCGTGCGTGTATATATACGAGGGAGAAACAGAAACAGAAGAACTCAAGGAAAAATTAGAGTAGTTTCGTCAACTTGAGGGATTAATTTTCAATTTTGTTGAGGGTAGGTGGGTTCTCGATGTACATTTTATTAAATAAAATAAATGCATGCTAAAATAAAAAAAATTAAAATATCAAGAAAAATAAAATCTGCCACAAGTCCATAACCAGTTTGGCGAAAGGCGATAGGGGATAGGCAAATTTTAAGGGATGGGAGGCCCAAAACATTTTTGAGGGTGTGAATCTGATTCGATTGTCAATTCGAACAAATCATGGAGTCATCGACTCAATAGTCTATACGATCGATTGATCATTGCTTATTGAAGCTGGTCGATTTTGTCCTTCTCTAAAGACTAGTTTTTTGTCTGTACGATGCACGGGTTGAGTTATTTTGAAGGTAATGTTAATGTGTAAAATATGTTAAATTATTGTTAATTATATCTTGAATGTTAGATATGGACAATTTAAATTATCCTAGTAAATTTGAAATTGAAGTAAATGAAATAAATTTTATTTGAAGGTGAAAGTTATCTTGTTGAATCAAGTTTAATTTTCAAAAAAGGTTGAGTGTTATTTAGCCCCCGTTTGGTTCCCATTCATTTCTCTTTCTCATTCTCATTCTCATTTTTCATTTCAACCACACATTCTCCTAATAAAATAATATTACACACAAATCAAAAAAAATTCATCACTTTTCCACCACACATTCTTACATCAATCACTATTCCAAAAATTCTTTTCTACCCAAAATGGGTTTCAAACAGGGGCTAAAACATAGTATCAATATAACCCAATATACCAAAAACGAAACATTGACTAGCCCCCGTTTGACATCCATTCATTTCTCATTCTCATTTTTCATTTCAACCACACATTCTCCTAATAAAATAATATTACACACAAATCAAAAACTTTTCATCACTTTTCCACCACACATTCTTACATCAATCATTATTCTAAAAAAAAATTTCAACCCAAAATGGGTTTCAAACGGGGGTTTAATTTAACATTGTGTGTCTGAACGTAACTATCAACTTGACCACTATTTTATGTATTTTGCTAATGTAGATAAGCTATAAAAAAATGTAGGTCATGAAATCTTGCGGTAAGAAGAAATTAACTTCATTTAACGATTTGGAAGGCTAACTACAAATTGAACTCTACAAAATTTATAAGAGTCCGTTTGATAGCCTAAAAAATGGGTGAAAAAGGAAAATATTTTCTAATTTTAGCCAATTAAAGGTGTTTGATAGCAAAAATTTTCCTGACAAAATGTTTTCCACATTTTTCTAAGTACAATCCTTTGATACACAAAAACTTGATTTTGTTTTCTCTTATTTAGTGGAAAAACATTTTCCACATTTTCTTTATTTTTTATTTGCAATGGGAACAAATTCTAGATACAATAATAAAAAAAAAAAAATCACTTTGATTGACAACTTCCATGCAAAATAAAGTCAAACGAATGATATTCGATATGGTAAATTTTTTTTTTTTCAATTTTTTTTACAATTGAAACAAATTTTAGACCCAATGGTAGAATAAATTATCACTTTAATGGACAAATTCCATAAAAAAAGAAGTCAAATGGACACCAAACTTTCAACATATTCCATGAAAAATTATATCAATCAAACACAATTAATTACAATTCCTAATAAAACATTTTCTAAGAAAATCAATTCCCTGTAAAACATTTTTTTTTCCACCCATTTTTCACAATTGCAATCAAACGGACCCTAAAAGAATTAAAAAAAACGTACATGAAGATAGCACGGTTCAATTGATGTTGAAAATTATAATATTTTTTCTTTGTGTATGATATTTTGCAACTGAAAAATAAATTGAAAACAAATTCAATATGGATAGAATTAGGAATGACTAAAAATATGACAAGCAAAGACAATAAT
>CAIGRO010233102.1:0-19024 GCA_903798355.1 Fraxinus baroniana | reverse complement strand
ACATTATTTTTTTCATTTTCATTCTACTCATTTCAACCACACATTTTTCAATAAAATAATATTTTTCATCACATCAATAATTTTTCCTTCTTTTTCAACCACACATTCCCCATCACATTACTTCAAAAAAATGCATTCTCTCATTTTAATGTGTACCAAACGGGCTCTAAGTCTTTCCCCCAAAATATTTAAATAACGTGTCATTAAATAACTTTCATACATTTTAAAAAAAAAAAAAAAAAAAATTAGTCGTAGTCATGCATTACAAAATAATTTTTTTTATGCCCTATAAATTTTAAAATAAAATAATTCAAAAATATATTTGTAAAACTCTTGGTCTCCAGGAAGGACCATAATGATTCGCTTTCCCTTGATTGTGTACTAATCGAGAGGCGTGGGGCCCACTGATCAGGAATCAGTTCACTGCCATCAAATAGTCCCTTTCCTGAAATTATAACAAACAGCTTTATTGTTGGCTTCTAGGCCCAAAAATGGGGAAGCACCTTCTCATCAGGATCAAAAGTCACAGTGTGGTGTGATGTTTCAACTTTTTTTATTTTTTTATTTTTTTTGCAATTATTAAAAGTAAGTTCACTTTCTAGACGACAAGTTAAAACAAATGGTATTCCCAACATAGCTACCATCGCTGACCTCGTGTGTGACGACTTCACAAATGTCCTCTAGAGTGATCGAATAAAGATTGCTGAATGTAGAAATTGTACCTCGACTAGGGCATATATGAGCTCTATTTTTTTTGTATAAAATATATTTTAGAATAGTATATTGATAGAAAATGTTTCGTTAAAAAAATAATTTAAAAATAAAATTGAATTTGTATGTAAATTATTTAATTGAAAAATGTATTTTGAAAAAATTGGGAATCAAAATATGATTCTATGATCCCTTGTGCGGCAATTGATTGAGCTTGAATTTAGTTTTGATAAAAATTAAATTTTTAGTAAAGTTTAATGAAAGTGGATGAAATTTGTGGTTGAAATATTATTGGTCATGTTGACGTTGAAAATTGTATGTACAAAATTCAAGCCAACTTATAATGTAAATGAGGATTTCTTACTGATCATGACTTGTAAATTTCTTGTAAATTACGAGAATCAACTACAAGTATTTCTCTCTCTCTCTCTCTCTCTCTCTCTCTCTCTCTCTCTCTCTCTCTCTCCCTCCTTCCTTTTATAGGAAATGAAGTACATTTTCCATTAATTTTCTGTCTAATCATCTACAATTTCAAGTTGAAGAAGTATACGTGTGGAAAGATGCAATTGGCTACCGAGCTCGATCTAGCAATCCTCATGATGAGCAAATTTTGCACATGGACTCCAATAATTAATGAATGCCTTGGAAAAAGGATCTACTCATGATTACTAGAAGCTGATATAAGACTATCCATTGTGGACTACTCTGAATGGTCGAATTATTGATCTTGTCAGCGATTTTTTTGATCATTAAGATTCTCTTGCCATTAAAAGACTACACAGAATTCTCGGACACATTATCCATTCGAGCCGACTTCGTATCGCCGAGCTCCCATTACCACGTACTTGTAATGTGTAATAATCCCACTTGACCTCGACCATTTATTGGATAGTCGAACTCATCTTCTATCGCAGGTATTCACATCGACCTTAATGACTTCGGAGCACAACTTGAAATATGTGGTTCAAATGAGTTTAAGGGAAAAAAATATGTTTTGAATTAAAGGAGGATATTTACCTGAAAATTCATGTATATTTATTGATACACAGACACTGCATACTTCTAGATGATTAGTAAAGTGGGAGGATGGCACTATCAATAGTGATGATGAATTTATACGAGGGACCACTGACATTTTTACTCAAAAGACGCGATGCCAGAATTTTTTTGACATCTTGAATGATTTGCTCGGTTAAAAAATAATCAATATTGTCATACAATTGTTTTTTTGCCACGATTTAGAGACTCAATAGTGACCGTATTTTCAATTTTAATTGAATTTTAATTCATACCGAACGGGGCCATAATATTTCATACAAGATGTTAAAAACACCTAACAAAACTATTCCAAGAAAATGAGTCTGTATTACAGATAACATTAAGTCCTATTTGACAATCATTAAAATGAGTTTTTTGGGGAAAATAAATTTTCGAATAGTGATTTTTTTTAAAAAATATTAAAATAATGTTATTTAGCTCCATTTAAGTTACAACTATAGTCTATGTGACATTAAATGATATGTTAAATGAAATGTATAAATAAATGACTTATTTCATTTAACATATCATTTAATATCACATAAATTAGGATTATAAATCTAGTGGGGTTAAATAACATTATTCAAAACATTAAGATCGTGAGCTACGAATTCGTAGAAGAACATCAATCCTACAAGACGACATATCAATTAAATAGTGCATGTTTGTTAGAGAATATTGACGAGATTAAGAATATATATATATATATATATATATATACACTCCATCACTATCTAATTCTCATGTCAATTCCATCTAATGCTCTCATTTTATACCTACACATAATTTCTAACGTGAGTGTAATTGTGACACGTGCTGATGTTATCAATTTTTGATCATGCATATGTCGTATTATTATGAGGAATGTGTTTGAACCACATTATTTTAGAAGAATATATTTTGAAATAGTAGATTGATGGAGAATGTGTGGTTGAAAAAAAAAATTATCGATGTGATAAAAAATGTTATTTTATTAAAGAATATGTATTTGAAAATGAAATTTTTAATGTGTACCAAACAGGGGTCAATTGTGACAATAATATGTAGGAAGAATGGGGGATAGAACTTCACCCTTGTTCGGTAGAGATTCCTTAAAAATATATTTTGTGAAAATTAATTTTTTGAATAATGCGTAGTTAAAGATCAGAAGAAGTTGGGTTCACATATAAATATATATTTATTAAGAGAATGTTTAATTAAAAATAAATTTTAGATGATTGGGGACAAACAAGGGCCAAATGTCAGGAAGAGACAAAAAAAAGAGTTGATTATTGTGTTCACTTTGGGTTTATCCAGATTCCAGATTATGACAAATCTGTCTTGTTAAGTGTGATCAATGATTAGGTTATTGCGAGCTTAATCAATTTCGATTAATGCTCTTTTAATAGAGCTAGGCAGTGGGCCCCACAGTTAGTTGCGTGCTTGATAATCGTACTCTGGAAGTTATTGGGGAAGATTGTAGCCAGGTATCAAATGTTTCGCTTAGTAGTAGGTTTGATCTAAACTTTTTATTTGTGTCATCGTAGGTACCAAAACTTTAAAAAAATTGCCGTTTAAGTCCATAATGACGGTTTTTGTCAGTTTGGCCTCATAAACCACTAGTTGACCCATAAAATAAAATTTTAATAATTTTCTTCAAATAAGATTAGGACATAATACATTTTTCCTATTAAATTAAAAACACAAACCGAAATAAAAACAAAAAATAAAAAAAATCCCCAATCTCCTTCTTTCCCAACGTGCTCATCTCCATCTCCTTCTTCTAGATTTTCTCTAGTTACTTAAATAAATAAATAGTTCAAATTCAATCAAAAAGTAAATGACTCATTTATGAATCTATTACCCATTGTTGCATTAAAAATAAATGAAAATTGGTTCTAGCCAATTGTTTAGCCTATTTGAAAAATGAAAACTCAACCAAATTGTAATATAATTAATTTCCGCTTCACAAATTATATAGGTAGATAGTTTACTTTTTGTCTTTTTATGTCCATCTAATGTTCATGTTTTCAATTTGTATAGCGTTATACACATGATGGACATATTGTATTTGTATCGACAAACTGATTGTCTTTTTGGTTAGTCAATCTAACTTGCCTATTTTGGTACTCAAAATCGTCGTTTTCAATCATCTTCCAGCTAAAAAAAAAAATCGAGAGCTCTACCCCCGAACCCCCGGGAGGGGGGCCCACCCTCCGTATTTCACCCCTTATATTGAAATTCTGGCTACTTTCTTTTGTGTGTGTGTGTTTGTGTGTGTGTGTGTGTGTGTGTGTGTGTGTGTGTGTGAGAGAGAGAGAGAGAGAGAGAACTTTTGCAGCCATCGCTTGATATCAATCTCTCGCTTTCAGCTAGTTTTTTATGTGGTGGTCGACTGCTGAGTGGGGATGGTTTTGGTTTTGGGGTGAGGGAAGAAGGGGATGTGACAGGCGTTATGGTTTGGGTTATTATTATTATTATTGAATAGAGAAAATGAATTATGTCAAAAAAGTCCTTGTCTTGTTTGGTGAAAATTATTAAAATTTTAATTTCTGGGTCAATGGGCGGTTTCCAGGGTCAAACTGATAGAAAATGTCATTTTCGAATTGAATTGTGAATTTTTCAAAGTTCCGATATATAAGGTGGTACAAATGAAAGGTTTGGATCAAGTCTGCTATTAAATAAAAAGTTTGATATCCCTCCTAGATATCCGATTCACCCACCTCGAAACTTCTAAAGGCGATCTGAAAAGTATAAGATTCATTTTTCCTGTGAGTTACACGGTCTTACTAAGATAGTTCATTTTTTTTTCATAATACATCCTCAAGGAAGCTCAATGTAAATTCTATCCGATTAATCAAATTCTTTAACCAAATTTTCTATTGACAAGTCAGACATGAAATTAATAAATATTTTGATATGATAAGGTGCATCATAAGAAATATATACAGATGCAGACTTTAAATGTACACAACTGTCGATTTAAAATTATATAATTGAGACGTTTAATGATTCACAACTATTTTGAATTATATAATGATCTTGACAAATGCACAAGTTTTATAGATATTTAAAGGCTTTCCCCATCTGTACAGAAGAAAAAGCCCCATAAATTGTCCAGAATAGAATAAAATAGTGGGCTCCACAGTGTATTTAAATATTGCAAAAATGGCAGGTCCCACCTACTTGTGTGTGATCTTGTGTGTTTCTGTACACCCAGCAGAGTTCACATTTAAAAAATCATCTAGTCTTATTCTCTCTTTCTTTAAGAAACATGTTGTCTTTTCTCATTTATCCCGATGCAGTTGCATTTTAGGAGACTAGCCCACTCCAGTTGCATGATGATGACAATATGGAAATAATTTTAATTTTAATTCAAAATAATATTTATTTCTTTATTTTTTTATGTAAGAATCAATGTAGTAGAGATTTTGATAGAAGTGGGTTATGGCGAATTATGCAATTAGATTCAAAAGATCCTTTTTTTTTTTTCTTCGTCTGGGAGGAGAACAGTACTCCGACCATTAGGGCAACAGCAAATGCAGACCGCAACGATTCACTAGGATGCCTTCCCCCTTTAAGAGTCAGACTCTGTTTTGGGCCTTGGTATGACTGGTGTTTGCGGGATAAGAAAAAGGGAAACATAAGCTTTATTTGTGGCAAAAGGATGTTACTTCGCAAAAACATTGCATCGATAAAAGAAAAGATAATATTGTGAAATTTATGGAACAATATGTCAAATCGAGACAAATAGTATTATGAAAATCTTTCACTTGAATTTCAATGAGTTCAATAAGTTAAACTTTGACCTTAATTCTAGTATAAGTTATTCATTCTAGAGCATGTTGGGTAATAATCAAAATTCAATTAAAATTGAAAATTCGGTCGTTATTGGGTCCCACCCGTCTAATAAAAGTCAGCAATAACGGCTAATTTTTCAACTTTAATATGATTTTAATCTCTATCAAACAGGCTCCTAATTTATAAATAAATCGGTTGAAGTTTATTTGGAGATGTGAGCACTATAATCATAAAATTATTTGTTTAGATGCACCATAGGCATTCATGACTCATGTCATATCATTTTAGGTTATTTAACTATCAAACTTAATCATTACTCATTATTTTTGTTTGAAATATTTAAAATGTTTCACTTATAACTGCATTAGGAAAAGCACTAAATAAATGCATGAAATAAAAACTTTATAAATAGTTATAACAATTAACAAGGGATTGTCTTATGTATATTAAAAAACTTTGTAAAAAGAATAATAAAAAAATATGAAAATTGATGCTACAAAAAATCGCACCTGCTGATTTTTCGAGCTTGACGATTAAGAACGAACACGAACAAGATCTTCCAATACTCGAAACAAAGGTGCTGAGATTTGGTCATGAGAGAATAGAGAGAAGATATATGCTGAAAATATGTGGAACAAACGTACCTGAGTAATGAATGAAAATGCCATATTTATAGTGGTAGGTAACGAAGTTCCGATAGGATTCATTTCCTTATTTTCAGGAGTGATTGTTGGGATAAGTGTTGGACTATAAGTAGGAGTCCAAACTTACCTTATTTGAGATCTCGTCGGATGATACTCCTTTATGACTTAAGATTCGTAGATTTGGTAAAGCTAGGATCCTTGTGCCTTGGGTGATTAGGTAGGGTTAGAGTCCTTAGTTAAATTAATGTCTATGAGAAGGATAATGCTTGAGGATAGGACAACGTCATGAGGTGGGGTATACTCGAGGACATATCCCGAGGACTTGTATCACCAAATCTCTCAAACCATGCATGTGATAGCTCGAGCATATGTGTCGTATGCTCGAGGACTAGATGCATCCTGATCTATGAAGTGTATGTCCCATGGGTTTTGCAAGGGCTCGAGCTACATTGCCTGATCATAATAATACCAGTGACCACATCAAAAATATGAGGGTGTGTGGTAGAGATTAAAATTGAAAATATAGACGTTATTGTTAACTTTTATTAGATGGATGAGACTCAATAACGATCATATTTTCAATTTTAATTAGATTTTAAGCCGTATCAAACAGACTCTATATCTCCCAAATAAATATTCACAAATTCCCACGTAGAAACTGAAACTCAACTTGACGAGTACACATCACTCCTCTGTTTTTGCCTGCACACACAGAAATATGCAGATGTAGTATATAGGCAAGTAGAGTAGGAGACAAAACCTATATAGGGCCCACAAGAAAGGCATCTAAGAAAGTGGGGCCCACCTAATCGGCAGCAAAAAAACAACGATTTACAGCCGCCGGTTGCACTGCCACCGTCTGCGGCGTTGCAGCTCTGGCGGTGGCAGTCTCCGTATAAATGTAAAAATTATGCTTCTTGTATACAAAATTGGGGTCCACCTGTCGATTCAACTTGTCTGTTGGTGGGTCCGGATAGTGGTCCATAACAGTAACGACACGTGGAAAATTTACGATGGCTGTTGTCATTTGCAGTTGAGGAAGGAAAATGCCTACTGTTTTGTTGCATTTCTATGTTCTAATAATGCTGTCGGCTTTTGATTTAAGACCCTTAATTTCATATTAATTCATTTAAAAAAAATTCAATTCTACTCCATCAATATAAAGATATCGCTATCTTCAGTTAAAATCTTAAAGCCGTCAATAAAATTTATATGGTTTCATATTTGTTTGTGCGAGTGTTTATCTGAAAGTTCACGTCGAGTCGAATGAATTACTCGAAGGTTCACCTTCACTTGCTCAATAATGTCTTTTCCATTGAAAAAAGCAAGATAGGTTAAAATAAAACGTCGATGAGAATCCATACATGCTGGTCGGCTCGAGAATCCCAACATGACTAAAAAGTGTTAATAAATAACAGCATCACATACAACAACCAATCAATTGAAGGTAATGATGGCCTAGGGCATAGACCCACGACCTATGTATAAAGAATATCCATCGCAAATCGCAATCAAACTTTTCAACTAATAAAATTTCTCCAAAATAGATGATGGTACTCAAAACCAGATCGAACGCTGTATTTTAAAATGGCTAAATCGGCATGTTCGAATCTAATGACCTAGATGATGAGTGAAGGTTCAACACAGAAATTTGAACGTAGTAATCTATGCAATATTAAAATAAGAAATACTACAATTAACCATCCTTGTTTTATCCAAAATTTCAGCAATATAAGGGGTGGGGGTGGGGGTGGGGTGGGGGGAGGGGGGTGTAATTTTGTCAATTCCAGTTTTATGGAAAGTTGGAACTTGGATCAAATTTCTTGATTTTCCACGAGAAGGCAAAAGCGGTCAACTTCAATTAGCACCGGTTCACACACTGTTATGCACACTTGAAATTTGAATACTCTGAGCGGCGGCCCACCACCGTCAATTATCATAATTTGTCTCATGACCGGTTCTGCTTCACAAAACGTCCACGTAAATACAAAATTGTCCAAATAACTAAGCGAATTTTAAGTGGCATTTTCCACAGGACGAGCCAGCCAGACAGGCAGCTTGAGGAAGCCGGCTGACTACAAATGAAGCTGAATGGGCTCAATACTTTATGGCCGGTGGCAGAGAAAGTTCCGGTTAGGGTAAATGTACCTTATGGTGGAAAAGATGGTGTTTTTGTTTCTTATAAAATGACTTTGTTCTTCTTCAAGTGTTTTTCGAACATCTCTTTATCATGTAAATTTTTTAAAATTAATTTTGTGAAAACGTGATATTTTTAGAAATGTGCAATTAAAAATTATAAAAGTATTATAGATCCATGTGTAAATTTTTTATTGAGGGGGGTGGGGTGGGGTTAAATGGTAGTTTCAAATAATTATATCAAATACGAGCTAAGCCTCTGTTTGATCCACATTATTTTTTTCGTTCTCATTCTTCTACTCATTTTCAACCACACATTTTTCAATAAAATAATATTTTCCATCACATCAATAATTTTTCCTTCTTTTTCAACCACATATTTCTCATCATATCACTTTAAAAAATACATTCTTTCATTTTAATATGCACCAAACACACTCTAAATGATCAAATAAGCGTGAACCTATGTATTTTTAGGGGTAGACATTTAAGTTGGAATCGAACCTCCTGAACTCGAATAGAACCGTAATTAGAGGTTCCAGTCCTCTTATAAAAATATAGGATTTTGAATCAAGAATCGAGCGGGTTCTAGACGGTTTTTGATTTTTGAATCGGAACCATAGGTACACGGCTCTTGAATTAAATTAGTCTTTCATTTTTTTTACAATTTATTCACCAAATCCAATAACCTATTGGGATGCTAAGGAAATGACGTGCATATGGATCCATATCTTTCTATCGATCGATCGATAGATATATTGATAAAATTGATATTGATCTAATTTCAAGATCTATGAAAAATAGAGATTCTAGTTGACTTCCAATTGATGCACTTGACGAATCTAAGTTGGTTCTCTGTTGATTCAAACATTGTACCCACGAGGATAAATGAATATGAAAAAATGAAGATTTCATATGGTACTTTTGATAAATAATAATAAGATTGATTCCGTACCCTTCATTTAATGAGAATGCCTTCTATCTAGAATTGATTATATCAAATTATCAATGACATAGTTAACGCGATCATTCTTTTGCGAATAAGTCGGAATGATAGACGAAAAAAAAAAAATATTAAAAGCATACTAACTATTTTGGAAACAAATTTTGAAATAATGGTAACCATAATTCATGCTTTAGAGCATTTCTACGAGATTTTCTAAATACAAAATGATTTTTAAAGAGCATTTGACTCTCCAAATTTTGAGTGTATTTGACTCTCCAAATTTAGAGATCCAAACACATTCTCCATTCTTAATGTACAATACTTGCATTTAATAAAAGTCACGAATTTTAATACTCAACTTTTTAAATTATTCAAAATACATTTAAATTGATTGGGCACCGACATATAAAAATTATGTTAAATAAAATATGAGAAGAAATCAATAAATATTTTTTGAGAAATATAAAATAAAGGAAAAGTTTTTGAGTTGAGTGTAATATTATTTTATTGAAAAATATTTGGTTAAAAAGAATAGAGGAAAAGATATATTTTGAATAAAAAGGGATCAAACAAGGGCATAATTATTTTTTTCTCTTTATGCTCTTAAGAGCATCTCCAATG
This sequence comes from Fraxinus baroniana, assembly GCA_903798355.1. Lineage (NCBI taxonomy): Eukaryota > Viridiplantae > Streptophyta > Magnoliopsida > Lamiales > Oleaceae > Fraxinus > Fraxinus baroniana. The sequence continues at coordinate 9,148 of CAIGRO010233102.1, read as the reverse complement.
ATGATATAAAATCGAGTATGAATTAACATCTTAAAAATCGCTTATACAGTTATACATCTCGATGAATCTAAAAACTTGTTTGGTAACAATTAAAATTGAAAATATGGCCGTTATTAGGTCTTATCCGTCTAATAAAAGTCAACAATAACGACTAATTTTTCAATTTTAATCTTATTTTAATCTCTACCAAACAGACGCTAAATTTAAATTGTGCTATAATGTAAAATTTTAAAAATTGGGTGCTAGTTGGTTGGTAGCATTTTGCCTGTTGTAGGCTTGTAGCCCTATAGGTAGATTTAAATATATATATATATATATATATATATATATAAAAGCTCCCGTTTGACACCTATTAATTTTTCATTCACATTCACATTCACATTCTAATTCTCATTCTTCATCTCAACCATACATTCTCCAAATAAAATAATATTACAACAAATCAAAAACTTTTCATCACTTTTCCACCACAAATTCTCACATCAATCACTATTCCAAATTTTTTTTTTCCCTCAAAATGGGTTTCAAACGGGGGCTAAATTTGCGTCTTTTTGTACATTTTCACTTTACACTTCCCTTTCATATCTCTTACTTTGAAAGGTTCCCAACCACTTTAAAGGTTTAAATTACAATTTATAGTAATTTAAATTTATTTTGAGCCCATTGGATATGCTCTAATATAATCAGCTGGTAGGCTATAGTATTGTATAAGCTCATAATTCAGGTCATGTCGTTTCAGGAGCACCACCTCTCTCAAGAAATGGCCCTCCACCACCACTTTACCGACCACCAGACCTCCGCCGTCTACCACCACCACCAACACTCTTCCCCAGACAGCCATATTAAACCACCCCCTACTTGGCTCAACAGCTCCATCCTCCAATCCCACCCTCACCAGTGGCTCCCCACTCAAAGTCAACCCAGCCCACTAACCACCGTCGACACTGCTGAAACCGACACCACCACAAATGTTAGCGGCGGAGGAGATAATAATAACAAAAACTGGGAGAAAGAGAAGTGCATGGCAGATATTCTGAATCATCCTTTGTATGAACAACTACTGTCGGCGCATGTGTCTTGCCTGAGAATTTCAACGCCGGTGGACCAGCTGCCGAGGATTGACGCTCAGCTGGCTCAGTCGCAGCAAGTGATGTCTAAATACTCTCTGCTTGGACAAGGTCAACAGCCCCTCGATGATAAGGACCTCGATCAGTTCATGGTACTGTACACAAGTTTACCTTCTATCCTAGCGCACTTGTCAGTTGTCTCTTACATCTGTATACGACACATCTATATATCTGTGATCATGAAGCTTAAACTTTTGCGTGATGGGTTTGAATTTTTGAGATAATACTTTTTCAAACTTCATTTTTTCAAAATTATTTTTGACTTTTTCTCTTTTAATTTGAAATTCGGCCGCTTTCTTTTTGTTCAAGTGTCTATCTTGGTTCTTGGATTAATTGTTATTCCGTAATCCGAACTGGTTAGAATTTAAGAAAAAAATAATTAGTCTATTTGTGCCTCTTGCTCTGTGTGTGTGTGTGTGTGTGTGAGAGAGAGAGAGAGAGAGAGAGAGATGTACGAAGTATAGTTGACCCCAGCAGATTATTCCTCTCTTGGGTTTTGAGGTACAGGGAATAACTAATTAAAGTACCTAGCATCAAATTTGGATTAGAATTATGCAGTGATTTTCTTGGCTACTGATTGTCATTCTTGGTGGGGCATATGTGAAAACAGGCACGACTTTTTCAGCCGTGGAGTAGCGAGATAGGATAAGGAAGATACAATTTATCGAAGAGAAAAACGACAACTTTAACGAAAACTTAAAGCCATTAACGTTTAATGCCTCATTCTTGGCCCGTGTTTGATGATTTTGTGTGGATTTTGATTCTTGAAGTAAAAGTTTCAAAGTTCAAATTGGTAATTTGGGTTGGAATATCTTGTGATCATTTCAAAAGAGGAACCGGGTTGTTCTCGTAATAATAGTAATTCAACCTCTAGTTTAGTGTTTAGAAGAATCTCTTCTTGATGCAATTCTACTCCAGTCCTGACTTTTTCTGGTGCTTTTGGAAGTTGATTTGTTCTCGAAATCGAAACATCTGCAAGGCTTAGTTTAATGCTAGGAAGGCTCTTTGTCTTGTATGGTAATTTGAGCTGTAGATTCTGAGAGAGAGCTATTTATCGTATTGATCTTTACATTTATTAGGCTTGCACGCAAATTTTATTTCCGACACTTATAGAAGTTGTTGTGTTAATTGTGCTCAGAATTTCTGATACCCATTGTTGGGAATTCAAAGATCACATATCACTCGATACCACTTGATATGAAACCAACCACCAAATTGAGATGTTGAAGTTATATGACTAAATATGAAGTATATGATCGCAAGCAAAAGAACAAAAGAAGATAAGAAAATATGCCACATGAATTAAGAGTTTTATTGCATCACAAATAATAAAGATAGAAAAATATTATAATGATCCTAAAAACTAGTAGTCACTTTTCTCACACTATAATAAAATTGTATAAGAGAGCCTAATATTTATAGGAAACATGTGGGGGGACGTCCAAACCCTTCTAGTAAAGTTGTTGATGAAGTAGGATGTCAAAAATCGAGTCCAAAATGAAAAATGAGAGAAAAATGCTAAAATCCCGAATCAAACACAGGTGGCACCGGGGTCGGCGCCGGTGCCTAGGGCAAAACAGCAAACAGGTGCGCCAACTCCCCATGCCCGACGTTGTAGGGCCGGGCATGCTACTCCCTCTCTCTCTCTTTTTCTCCAAGTTGTTTTCTTCATTTCGAACTCTTTTTCAAATTCAATACCAATTTTCAACTCTCAATTAACTTCGAAAATAGAACTTCAACTGACATAGGACTCCAATAACATTCCAAACTGAATTATTTTTGACGTGTACTTCAATTAGAATTCTTCAATTATTTCAACAAAAAATTCGGATCAGACCCAAAATTTTAACATAAGTTATGATCCTCCTATCCTAAGTGTGTAACTCCTCATATGATGATGTCGAGGAATGGGTGCCTACTTTTTGGAAGAAGCTATGCTCCTCTTCGGTGAAGAAATTACTAAAATTTCTTTGTCAAAATTGGCTAATTTGTGAAACTGTTATGCTGGTAGGAGCTTATGTTTAACTGATTCTACTCTCTCAGTAGACTTCCTCCCATGTTCTAGTGTACAAGAACGTAGTTATTTTGCCAACATGATTAAGTCAGTTTTACGAGACAGTTTCTTGCATTCAAGTTTTCTTCTAAAGCTTCCCTTTGTTTCTTCCTTCATTTTCTTGTTCTCTCTGATGTAGACACATTATGTTCTATTGCTCTCTTCCTTCAAAGAGCAACTTCAACAACATGTTCGTGTTCATGCAATGGAAGCAGTCATGGCTTGTTGGGAGCTCGAGCAATCGCTGCAAAGCTTGACAGGTGATCATCTCATTTTTTCTAGTTTTCCTTTATTTAATTTAAGAACTAGAATTTGCATTTATTACTTTTACCATTTGATTTCAGTGTGAAGCCTATTCATTAGACCGATGCACGTATGATACCTTTTAATTGTTGCTTGACAGGGGTACCACCAGGTGAAGGTACAGGAGCAACCATGTCTGATGACGACGGTGAAGAAACTAACTTGTTTTACGAAAGTCTAGATGGATCAGACAACATGGGATTTGGTCCTTTAGTGCCCACAGAAAGCGAGAGGTCCTTGATGGAGCGTGTGCGACTAGAACTGAAAAACGAGCTTAAGCAGGTATTAAACCACTAACTATACAGTTTAGCCGTTGGTTCATGTAATCATAGAAATTAAATGTGGTCAGATTTCTTCTTATAGGGTTACAAGGAGAAGATCGTGGATGTCAGAGAGGAAATTTTACGTAAAAGAAGAGCTGGAAAACTTCCGGGGGACACTACATCCGTTTTAAAAACGTGGTGGCAAACTCATTCCAAGTGGCCATATCCTACGGTAGGCGTAATTGCAGAACACCACGGCTGCTATTGATACCCTACTGAGTGCATGAACTTGTATTTTTTTTTTTTATCAGTACCAATGTTTTAAGAACCAGCGCCATCTTGTTGGTTTGACTTGAAAATCGGGAACCAGCCCAAAAACTGGTCTGGTTATACCCTAAAAACCTTTCTGAAAATGTCGCGATGAAACCATGAATTTCCCTTTGTTAAGACTTGGTTCAGCCTTGACATATCTGCATATCCTTGACATCTTAGAACCAATTTTGACCTACGTTTGAAAATTTTTATAGTGCCCATAACAGTTTTGTTGTGCAGGAGGAAGATAAAGCAAAACTGGTGCAGGAAACTGGGTTGCAGCTAAAACAGATTAACAATTGGTTCATCAACCAAAGAAAAAGAAATTGGCAAAGTAATCATTCGTCATCAACTTCTCACAAAAGCAAACGCAAGAGGTAGATTTCATCCCTTGTTTTGCTTAATCAGATACTGCATAATTGTATGAGCCATATGCCATCTTGATTTTGGGATTAAATAGTAGTGCAGGCGACAAAGCAACCAATGAATGCTTTATGTAAATGGAAAATTCGAGTTGAAGAAAACCTGTTTATCCTTCGTGTTCATATCCCTGCATGGTTCCTGTAGCCAATGTTGCTGTTGGAAGAATAGTTACTTCGGTGATAGCAATGGTAGTAAAATGTAGTCAAGGAGAGCATGAAGAACTGAAACTGATGGGAACTTGCTCTGCACTGCTGAAAACATGCAGAAACTATAACAGTGTACAAATTGTGGGGTTCAATGAGATGCAAATTCAAGTAGGAAGAGTTCAAACTGATAGTTTTGTTTTGTTCATATCACTATTATTGGCCACAATTCTACTCTTTCAGTAATGTGTATGAATGACTCCTGGTTTTTGCCAGGGATGGATTAATACTATTTCTGTAGTCTGCTTTTACGTTTTCCTCAAAGACCATTGAATCACTTTTTTCTCCCATTGCATCGTGAAAACACTGAACACAATTGGGTTTCTCAGGGGTGGGGAATGGATCAATCCATGGCTTGAGATTCATTTTGATCTTCTGCACTATAGATATCAGCTTTTATGCAGTTTTTTTCTTCTCTTTTGCCATGATTACATTACAACATTACTACCTCAGAAAGGAGGAAATTACTGGAGCAAAAACTTGAGCTTCATTTAGAAGGAAAATATAAACATTCAACTTATTGCTCGTAACATATGAGCAGCTCAAAATAACATATTAGGACACCATGGTTGTTTAGAGAACCTTGAAAAATTGAAACTGCAATGTTCTTGTGCATCTCGGTATGGAACTGTGTACAGATGGTTAAAGTGGCAGACGGCTGCATCACATTAACAAGATGTCAACCAACTTACTAATAGAGTTGAAAGAAGTTTCTGAAGGGACGATCATTCGAGGATCATATACCAGAGGACTTCATGTTGCAGGCAACGTAGTGTAGAACAAGTTAAATTATGTCAAGTGACTATTTGTCTATGAAAGCGGCTCTTGAACTTGCCCTTTTATTGAGAGCTTAGCTGCCATGGACCTTAGTTCATTTGCAATCTCAGTGAAACACGACCTTTCTGATAGTTCGGACGACCAACACCTCCCCACGAGTGATCTCCAATCCGGGTTGCATGATTCTGGCACTAGCGAACGCAACATATTGCTCATGATACCACCTATGATTCCCGATGATAAGTGGGTTAGTAGAAATTTCTTGTGCGAGCCATCGCTTATTGATTTGCCATAATGAGTAAAATATTGTTGCAAGACGAAAATGTGAATAATAACAAAAGGTGTTTTATTCGTTACACACAAACAGGTGTTTGATCGAATTTCGCTCGAACGAACGTGATGACCAATTAGAATCCACCAATTAATTGAAACTGAATTATCTTATTAATTAAGAATCGAGTGAATTATTTTTAAAACCTTAATGTGTATTTATAGACTCAAAACAATTTCTAATCAAAATGAAATTCTAATTCTATGAACAAATCCAAATAAACTGAAAAACTATTAAACAAACTTGAAAAAAGCTAAAAAGCTGTAAGAGTGATGAAATTACCCTTAAATTGATTCAAAACAGAAAAAACGTTAAAATAGAGCTATGGAATTTGAGTTTGACATTGTCACGAAAAAAATACGTGCAGAATCGAAAAGCACTTTCGAATTATATTCACGGATGAAAATCCAACATTGGAACTGAAAGTTACGCATATTTTCATAGACTCCTCCTTTTTTCCTCTTTTCCAATTATTTATGATTTTCTCTTCTAATTGTTTCGCATTTTTCCCTTCCACTTCAAAACAACTCGACCCTGAGTTGTCATCTAGATACAAAGGCTCATGGGACGAAAACTCATTGTTTGAATTTGTAATGATCAGAAAATCTTTCCCTTCCATTTTAGAAGCTTTATGTGCTCTCCTTGTTCGTGCAACCGTAATCTTTTTATCATTTCACTTAAATTCGTATGTATTCTCTCTACCCTTATGTATGGCATCTACATCAATCTGCCACAATCTGTCCAACATAATATAACTATGTGATTAGATTCTCACAACTACAACTATTTATAATCGGATTGCAAACAGTACCATTCTTTTCACGCTGAGTTAAATCTTTCTGCTTGGACGAGCATAAGATTTTCTCCACATTAGATACAAAACTTCCTTGTTCTTCTCCACATACTTCATCAATATATTCTTCCTCTTCCTTATCTCTTACATTCAATTTGCTTTCTTCTACTGTGAGTCTCATTTTCTCTCCGAACTTTCTCTCCGAACTATAGGCTTCACGATTCCTTCATGGTTGATTTTCTTATTGTCAAGTTGATTATTTTGCCGATTGATTCCAACAACCTGTAACAACAATTGATGGATCTCTCCGATTTGAGTAGTAAGATCATCAAGCCACTGATTTTGAGCATCCAAATTTGCCATAGTAATTGGTATGTCACCCATGAATATAAATAAAAAATATAGAGACCGGAAAAGTTTGCTCTGATACCACTTGACGCAACGTGAAACAAGGAATTCAAGCGAAATCTTTGGGAGCAAGAAATTTGAAATCCACCAAATTATATAAAAATAAATAAATAAAGTCATGAATTTTATTAATTAAAGATAATAGAAAACAATGAATTAACCCTTTATTTATAAGGTTTACATGAAAATCTAGTTTAAACAAATTAAAATTATAAATAATTTGAAATACACTAAATGACAAAAATAGTACTAAAACTTTAAAACCAATTTTCGAGTCCTAAACGAACTCAGATAGCCAAAATCCATTGTATTTCACGGCGTAGTGATGTGTTCTATTTGTCTCATCGTTCTCTTTCCAAAATGGTATTATGAGCCCATATCGGAGCTCAATTGCCACCCTACACTATTGCATTTTTTCCTTTTTGGTCCAGTTCTTTTTCAATCCATTCAGCCATCTAACATACATCAAATATACAATTTCAGTAAAAAAAAACTTGGCGAGTCGAAGCCGATTCATCCTTTGGTTGAGTGAGCCGGCTCATGCTTGGCTTGTCCCATAGGCGAGCCTACTCCCTCGATTTATATGATAACAAAGCAAGCATAATATAGCAAAAATCTCCTCTTGAGATTCAAGGCAATGAACGGTTATTATAAGTTATGTACACACGAGATCTCAATAAATGACAAAGCTATTCACACTGGTGTTTCATTATGAGATTTGCTTTTTATACTGAGTCCTACGGAATAGATCAAGAATAATTCTTGAATGTGGCCGCTAGCCCAGATGAATCCAAAAGGCATTACCGCTGATGGCTCCGTAGTACAAGTTTGCATAAGGCTATTCTCCAGTGACAAGTTCCCACTTCACCATTCCAAATGAGAACACATCGACGTGTAGACCAAAAACAGTTTTGCTACAAGTATAAAAAAAATTTGATAGAATTCTTACAAAAAACCACTTGACAGTTTTTCTTTCATTGACTTTTGACACAACAAACATAGAAAATACACTATATAGATACTGTCCAACGTAGTACCTGTATCATTTCTGTCAATAATTCCCCGTACCTATGGAATTATTCGACCAAAAATCCAAGTAATTTTCGGTCCAGTAATAGGCCATTAGTCCATTGTCGTAAGCATGATTTAGGACTAGGCCCATAATTTAGAAGCCTCCGTTAATCAGTTTCAAAATGCAATTTGAATGATGAGGAAATTACATGCATCTAGGTGCTTAAAGTTTCAAAATTAAAAATCAGGTATGGCAGTTTTTTATCAAAACTCAGGTATTTGATATTTTAAATATTTATTATTATATTCAAACTCTAAAAATCAAATACCACTCTCACCTCACCTCCCTCTCTACATGCACCAGCAGTGAGGTGTAGCGATCTGGTGGATCGCTATCGCCTTTGGATACTGTTGCTACTGAGTGGTGAATCGATGTGGGATGGCCGCGCTAGGGGAGATGAGCGCCTGTGTGGCAATGGCGATGGAGTCGCCGATGTGGCTGTGGAGTTTCTTCCCTATTTTCTTCTCTAATAATCTTATTCCCCTCCCTTTCTCTGTCTCTGCTGTTGTCGGACTGGAATAGAGGAGGTGCCGGTTTTATTGCTGGTTTCACAGTTGTGGTGGGAGTATGGAAGTAGACTGTGACGGCGAAAGTGGCAGATTTTGTTTTCAATTTCAGTGCAAGGACTGTGGATGTATTCCTGACGGGAGAGTGATTTTGGTGCATCGACGGGTTTTCAAGAAAGTGTTTGATTGCAATGATGAAAGCAAGTAAACTGCGTTGCGGATCTATTGGTGATGTTGTTGTTGCGGATCTGTGGGTGTGCATTGCGGATCTGTTGGTGGTGTGTTGCTGTGGTTTGGGTGAATCTGTTGGTGGTTGGGGTGGATCTATGGTGGTTTGGGTGGTGGTGGTGGTGGTGGTGATGGTTGGTGTTATTATTGGTGGATGGTTGTGGCGGCGGCGGCGGCGGTAGAGATGCGACGACTTTAACTGTGACTAGTTGTCGTGATATGTGACCAAATATTTGGTAATCTGTGACCAAGTGCTTGGTTATATGTGATCAAATATTTAACTATGACCTAAAAATTTTGACAATATGTGACTGAAAATTAATTTGTGACCAACAAATGTGACTAAAAA
>CAIGRO010233101.1:0-11606 GCA_903798355.1 Fraxinus baroniana | reverse complement strand
AATATAGGCCCATAAGTTGATAAACCTATTTTAAGTGTCTTATATATGTAAAGAAATCTCACATTAAAAGTTTACAAGAAAAAAGGCTTGTTATATAATGGGATGTGTGAACAAGTTATAATTAGTAAGTGACCTACAACTTGGCTAATGATAAGTGTAGTTTTATACTTAATCTCGGCGCTAAATTGTGATATTTTATTGTATTTTGAATTAAATTCTACCTAATTTTTTGTTAAATTGTGTTTTGTATGTAAAACTTTATGTTTGATGAAGAATTAAAGAAAATAATACAAAATAGTGGAAAATGGCAAAATCAAAAGTACTAGGACTTAGAAGGAAGCATTAAATTAATTTGGCTTTAGTTAAAATGTCAATGGGCTTGGACTCTTTGGTTGAAAAGAATAAAAAAGGGTTGTAATTTTGACTCATATATATATATATATATATATGAGTGACTAAATATTTTTATGTTAGGATTGATGATGTAGCTTAAGTTTTTATTATATGTTTAATTTCAAGATTTTCATGCCATTTTAATACTTGCAGATTAATTATTGTGTACTTAATGATTTAATTGTCTGCGTAACAATTAATTGATTTAGGGATAATACTGAGACCAAGAGGTGATGTGTAATTCTAGCTCGTGTAATAATTGACAATGCCAAAGTGAATCTGTCATAAAACAGTACAAAATCGTCTAAGAGTTGTTAGAAGAATTTGATCAAATGGAGTTTCATACGTTAACATGATGTATAACGATTTAGCAAATGAATTAGCCCAAATGGCTTCAGGTTACTCAAGGATGCTGAATGTAGAATCCACTTGTGAATATGGGGTAATCTTGCCCGCAGTACAACGGAGGGGAAGAAGGATCAATGTTCATTGCATACAAGATGGGGATGCAATAGATTGGAGGGAAAAAATAAAAAGATTTCTGAAAGAACCTAGCAAAAAGGAGAATAGGAAGATGAAACTACATTCGTTGAACTACACACTAATAGAAGAAGAGTTATTCAAAAAAACATCCAGACGGTGTGTTGTTAAAGTGTACAAGTTTGCAAGAAGCCAAAGTAATCATGGCTGAAGTACATGAAGGGATATATGGAGCTCATCAGGCTGGCCAAAGAATGAGGTTGTTAATTATTAGGAGTTGATATTTTTGGCCTAAGATAGGGGAATCTTGTGTCTAGTATACAAGAAGTTGTCTAGTATGCCAAAAGAATGGCCCAATACAAAGAGTGCCAACAAGAGAAATGACACCTATCATTAAGCCTTGGCCGTTCAAGGGTTGGACGATAGATTTGATAGGGAAAATTTATCCTTACATTTATAATAGTTGCAACAGATTTCTTCACTAAATGAATGGAAGCAATACCTCCAAAAGAAATCTAACAGAGGAGTATTATAGAGTTCATTCATGACCACATTATATATAGGTTTGGAATACCACAAACTTTGATGATGGATCATCAAACTTTTCTGAATGGAGATCAAGTGAAAGATTTCTTGAACGAGTTTGGAGTTAAGCTATTGAACTCCACACCTTATTACGCTCAATCTGATGGACAAGCAGAGTCTTCAAAAAGATTTTGAAAAATATTATAAGGAAAATGATAGACAAAAATGCCAGGAATTGACATGAATGCTTAAACAAGGCTTTGTGGGCTTACATGATATCGCCACGCTCAAGTACCAAAGTAACCCCTTTTCAGCTTACTTATGGATAGGAAGCGGTGGTGCCTATGGAAATCAATGTGCAGTCAATCAGAGTAAGTCTACAAAGTAACTTAAGTGATAAGGATTATGCAGAATGACTAATTTGGAGTCTATTAGAATTGGACGAACTAAGATTGGACGTCCTAGATAGACTGTAAGTTCATAAAGAAAAATGGCTAAGTGTTATAACAAAAAAGTCATAGCCAAGTCTTTTAGCCTAAACGATTTGGTGTAGGAAACAATTCTTCATTTGGATAGTAAAGATCTAAAGTATGGCAAGTGGTTGCCCAACTGGGAAGGACCATATAGAGTAAGAAGCATATTGCCTAATGGGGTTTACCACTTAGAGGATTTAGATGGTACTAGGCATATAAGATTTATTAATGGTAAGTATCTGAAAAAATATGTTCCTTCCATATGGGAAAGCGAACAGGTATAAGCACACACCATATCAACAAATCACAAGTAAATTGGATGATCACATTTAAAATAAAACAAGAATGAAATACGTTCGAATAAAATCCTTTATTAACTATATGTTCAAGAGAAACAATATAGGCAAAGTACAAGTAGCCGCAAGCAAAAGCAGGCTATTATAGTTTTCCTATCAATTACAATAGAAAATGGTAAACTGGCCTTCAGCACCTTCCTAAGTGTATCACTGCAATGAGAGGCAAGGAAGACCTTTGTTGCTGGGAGAAGCACTCTCAACAGGAAGAGAGGCCAATAAGCACTCTTAGAAAGCAATTGGCACCAAGAAATGCCATCAGCAGGCCATTGGTTCCGTATGAAGATCCCTCACTGGAGATCATAAATGGAAAGGGCGCTGAGAAGACATTTATTGCCCAAAGAACCTTTCATATAACTTCCATACCAAAGGATACCTCAAGAACAGATGGCGAATTCGGAAAATAAAGCAGTCATTTCAATTGAAAAAGGAAACAGTGGATCCCTTAAACATAGAAGACCCATCAAGGAAAGTTGCAGAAGGCAAAAGGGAGAGATTTGCTGAAGAATAAGGACAAAGATGACGAAAAGGTAACAAGTACACAGCTTTATAGAAGGCTGAATACGAAGATGCAGAATGAGAATGGCCAAACGTGCAGAAATCAAAATTGAAGGTCCAGATTCTGAAGAGATGCCAGAAAGTCAAAAGTCTTTCCCTATGGGAAGTTACATTAAAAGAAATGCACGAGTACAAAGTTAGTAATTAAAATGTGGGAAATATTAATGATTACAGAATACGTTGATTGTGTTGTTACAAAATTTATGCAAAAACATGGAATGCAAATGAATAAAAACTACTTCATTAATGCTACCAACCATGAATTACAAGGGCAAATTTCAGGATGACATCGTCCTACAAAAGAATATGAAAATCAAGTGTCCTGAATTACAACTTTCCCCACATAGAGCGCATCTGCTCTCTAAGCTTTTCCCACTCATCTCCCTATTTATTGGAGGCATTGGTTAGTGCAATCACATAATCCTCATCAACCTTCAGCTTGGTATAATGCTCAAGTAAGGGCTTGTGTCACTCAATCTCTTGAGCAACAACACGCTTCTTCACAGCTAGCCTAGCCCTGCAGTCATCCGTTTTGTCTTGAAGCTCCTTCATCTTTGCGACCAATCTCATCATCAAGGAATCTTCAAACATAATCTCAGAAGAGAGTTCGTTTAAATGGACATCGGCTTTCTTAAGCTCTTGGAATAGAGATGCCTTTTCATTGGAAATACGAAGAAACTGAACTTGTTCAGCTTTCAATTTGACGTTCCTGGCCATTAAAGAGTTGATTTCTGAATGAGTAATCTTCAATGCTAGTTTGAAATCAACCAAAATAGTGAGCAAGGGAAGCTCAAGCGCTTGAGCCATTTTGACCCCCAACTGCTCAAACTTATCCTTCTGGCCAGAAGCACTTGCTCGTGGACATCCATGTCCATAAAGGCAACATATTCATGCAAGGATTGCCTGAGAGCCTCCATGTGTTCTTCTGAGTAGGTAGTAGATGTAGCCAAAGGATGGCTAGTTGAAGAGGAACAAGAAGTAACACTTGTTTTCGCCTGTTCCCAAGAGGTAAGCATGTCTTGGATAGAGCATAAAATAGAGTCAGCCTCCTGTAAAGGCAAGCAGTCAACACTTCCATTACAGTGCACAAAAACAAGACAAAAGACGAAGCAAAGGATACCATATCAATAACTTGGATAACTTAGGACACATTATTAGACGTTCCAACCACTTGAGGAGATTTTCCTTTATCTGAACTAGCAGTCTCCCCCACATCAGGTAAATCTACATGGCTTTCTGCAAGAATCAAGCTATGATGAATCATAATTCAACAATATAGATAAAGGAAAAGACTCTATATCTGTGCTACCTTCTGGTTCAACGCGTGGGGGTTGACATCCTGGGGAAGCGAAATTTCTCTAGCTTGACTGGAAGCTAAATTCTCTTCTCCAAATGACTTGGACGAAGGAACCTTAGTAGGAGACGGAGGAACAAAATCAGGTAAAGGTAGGGCCTTCAAAGGAGAAGTAGCACCTTTCTAAAAAGTCCAAGCGACACATCAACCTACGAAAGATTTTTACGAGTATACAAGCTTTACATAAAGAAAGAAAGTCAAATACCATTCTTTTGACTACAAGGGGAACATCATCATCATCATCATCATTAGGAAAACTTAGCAAAATAGAAGCTGGCCTTTTACGGCTAGAGGTATCCTTAGTGGTGTTAGTTGGAATAGAGAAAGAACCAGATGGAGCAGGATTGATTGCAGAACGTTTAACGCGATGTGGAGGACCTTGAGGGAGAAATAAGATTCTTGGAAGGTAGAGGAATAGCAAGAACAGGAGAAATAGAAAAGGATCCAGGACTCTCCGGCAAGTAGAAGGTGCGATTAACATCGGTTGTAAACAACCTATGCCTCACAGTCGACCAGAGTTGAGCAAATAAAGGATCAGTGGCAGAAGTAGGATTAAAAGGAGCCATAGAAAAACCTTGGGTCAAATTCGCATTGCTGGTATCAATAGCCCCTGCTTCCATTTTGGTAATGGTATGAAAATGGTCAGTCAAACTCTTGGAAAAGCATAAAGGTACATGCCAAGTTTGGCCAAAGGAGCATATGTCTCAACTCCAGCCTTGGCATTGGTACCATCAAGATATCATGGAAGAGTTCCCTCCCAATCAGGAATTGAACCCAAACAGATAAAACAATACCCGCATTAGTCATGGTGGAGAGAGGCTGTACATAAATAGAAATCTCATTAACAAAAAAATGGAAGAAAGAAGGAATGGAATCTAAGGTGTAAAAGAGTGTGAAAACTTCCCTAATGGACATTCTCACAGGGCTCAACTGATTGACAAACAACCCATAGCAGCTAACTGGTTTAGGAGGAGTTTGGAGGATCCCAAGCTATGGAAAATATGCTCTCAACCACAATTGGGCAAGTCAAAGAGGCCCACTACCAGTAAGAGATGCATCATTTCATAGCTGAGATTAAAGAGAAGCCTTGCCTCTATAAAAGGCGGCCAGAAAAATTGAACAAAGGTTCAAAGACCTACCACGTGATAACTCGTGTGCTATGGGTAAGTAAGACATGGAAGGCTTCATGCTAGGCATGTACATGACATATTTAGCGCATGGAAAAGCACAGAATCAAAAGTTAGAAGATGAAGCTTGATTTCTAATAAATCAAAAATTTTAGCGCGGTCAAAAATTACTTTGGTGGGGCCATCCTTTATCATACGTGCATGCCAAAAACGAAAAGTAGCATCAGATTTGGGCCAAGTACGAATACCTTTCTCCTGGATTGATTTTAATGGAAAAAAGTTCAGAAATGGAGGATCATGAATGTAGGGAAATAACTAGCCTACTGCAGCTTGGCCCACAAAATCAGCATCATTGAATGATGAGCCCAGATAAAACTCGTTGCGTTCAGAATTAACCGGTGAAAGGAAGATCGGAGCTACGTACAGTCTGGTGAGAAGTTCTTGATAGTCTTTGAAACTGAGAGAGTTCTCTGAAGACACCATTTTCTAAGGATTTAAGGGTTTAGAAATGCAAATGATTGAAGTGGAGAGCCAAGAAGATGGAGATGAATAGTATCCTCTAGAAAGACGTGAGGATACGAACGTGGGTATAATGGCGAGAAAGAATGGTGTGTTCTGGGGCTTATAGGAGTAATGTATTATTTTGCCTATTGAATATAGAAGGTCACCACCGAATAAGAGAAACAATTAGGATTCATCCACTCTCTTTGGATTTCAAGTATCGCGGGAAGATACAAATGATGAATATGATATAAAATTAATAATTGATATTAATTCTGCCATATTAGGGGATAATTGTTGACATCTAAAAATGCGGCCCAATCAAATGGCCCAAGGAGGGGAGCCCCAATTAGAGAATTCAAATAATAGGCCTAATTAAGACCATGGAGAAAGGGCCCGATACAGAGTTGTGTAGCAAAGGCCCATCATCGCCTAGAGTCTTCAAAACATCCAATCCCTGAGCGAACACAACACATCATTGATATTCAGGACGACAATGCTATTATCGCCCAAGTCTGTGAAACGCATAGGACTAGGGAGAATGTCTATTCAAAGCAACGATTAATTAAGGCAGTTAATGAACAATCTTATCATGTCCCGTGATCCAAGAATCTTAAGTGCAAATAGTTAAACAATGGAGGTAATGGAAGCAGTTAAAACAACAGTTCTTTGACAAATTAGCTATGATAGAAAACGTAGTGGCAAGAAAACAAGTAGTTTCAAATAGTTTTACAACAATAACTGTCCAAGGAGTATAAAAAATAAGAGAATGCATAGAAGAGAAAGACCCCGAATCAAACACTCTCGAACAAAGAATATGTAATTTTCATTATCTTTACTTTCATCGCATCTTACTTTCCTTGTTCTGTGTGCTTGCGCCCCTTGGAGGCATTTCGTTTCTCGCTCATTGTACATCTTTATAAATAAAAGCACCCCCTTTTTGGGACTTTGTCTCAAGAGGCTTGTTCTTTACACAATCGTCTGAACCTTCTCTTAATTATTAGCGATGCCTGACTCAACCACGCGAAACACTACCCAATTTCATCAATTCTTAAATATCTCAGTCAAAAGTCCTACGCCTGATTCTAATCATATCAAAAGTCGAATTTTCATATTTTTAAACAAAATATGAGATTAAAAACAAAGGTGGCAATGAGTTTATGAATTTCACTTTTGTACCACTTATTGACTTTGTTTTGGATTCATATTCACGATAAAGTTAATTTGATGGCCCATTGAACAAAACTTAATACAAGTGCTTCGCGCCACTCATGCCGCGCCCTGGCCCCGGTCCTAGCCTGTGCATATCACAAAGCTTGCATTGGGTGCTTTAAAGGTGCACTTTGCACTTCGCATGTATGCATCATCACGAGGAGTTGGGGAGCCTTATAGTTTTTGAAAATGGACCCATGGTTCAATGACATGGCAACGAGGGGCTTCGATAAGTTAGCATCCTAGGTGGCACACACGTAACATGTTGTGTCCCTTCGTTCTGCATGGCACTTGGTTCAGTTGGATGTACGCATGGTAGTTGGATGGCTGGGGACTTTTCAGAAATTGGTGAATAGGCATGATGAATGGACACTACACTTCATGGTTTAATTTGGGCCGTCAGATCATGATATAGTGCGATCCAATGGCTAAGACGAATCATACCAAGTGGTGCAGCAGTTTATGAAATGTCACACACCAATTCATTGAGACACTTCAATTTCTATAAATATAAACCTCCATATTCATTTTTTTGTACACCAAATCAATTAAAGATTCAATTGATTTCTAAATTCTTCTCTCTCCATGTTCTGTTTCCAAGATTCTCTCATATATATTCGTATTTATTTCGTTTGAGTACGATCATTCCTTGGTTCGACCGACAAGGTTGGTATGTATTTTCGACTTATGAGTTCACCTTGGCCAAGGATTTCATTATCAACTTAACTGGATGAAATGTAGATCATAATCTCTTACCATTTGAATGGACACTACACTTCATGGTTAAGTTAGGGCCGTCATATCATGAAATAGTGCAATCCAATAGCTAAGATGAATCATACCAAGTGGTGTATCAGTTCATGAAATGTCATACACCCATTCAATGAGACACTTCAATCTCTTTATATAGAGACCTCCAAATTCATTTTTGGATGCACCAAATCCATTAAAAATTCAATTGATTTCTAAATTCTTTTCTCTTCATATTCTATTTTCGAAATTCTTTTACATATATTCGTGGTTATTCTATTTGAGTACAATCATTCTTTGGTTTGACCAACAAGATTGATATTGTGAAGTATCGACTTTAGAAAGAGCGTAGTATCTTGGATGATAGACATCCATAATTCAGTTTGTACTTGTTTGGGGACGAAATTTGTTTTAAGGAGATTTGCTTTGGCATTGGTTGGTCCATTTTGACGCCTTTGGCACTTTCGAAAGGAATTTGGAACAAAAGTTTGAATAGGTATTAAGTAGTACCCAATGATATGATTTTTCTTTTTAAGTCATTCTAGATTTCTAGTAATTCATTTTTTACAGCCCATTGTTGAAAAGAAACGTCTAGAAGCTCGTAACAAAGGATGTAACTTTAAAACAATATATAGTGATCTTAACATACCTCTAGATGATGGTTGTTTGTTTGAAAATATGAATCTTGCAATTTCAATGCTCTTTTGACTTTTGGATGCGTGGAATTGCTTTGAACTTAGATACGTCAAAGTCAACAATTAATTTCATTCACACGTTTTATAGGACCCATAACTTTTCAATCACAAATTTCACTAACTTCTATCAAAATTTACTAAAATCTGATTTTAAGCTCTACCAAACATACGCTTAATGTCTCATTGACTTGTCGGTGACATTTCGTCTTTCTCTTAAAGGCTGTGTGATAAACCGGGATAAAACAATCATTTAAAATCTAAGAAATCATATATAATTAGTGGAGCTACGCGCGATTCAAAATTTAAAATTAAGGAAGATTTGTATAATTTTGGGAAACTCTCTGTAATTTCAATGCCCTTTTGAATTTAACAAAGGTGATAGTGAGTTTGTTGCGAAATTTTTATGTTGATCAATAAATCTCATTTGATCTCAAGTTAATTAGTGAATTTCATTTCCTCCTCCTCTTTTTCATAAAATTTAATTTGACGATCTAGTGAACAAAAAATATGTTAATACAAGTGCATCATTGAACACCAAACATAAAATAAATTGACATAAAATAAAGTTCAGTGATTCTAGGAAGTGTTTACAAGTATTAAGTTATAAATATGTAGAAATAAGTGATAGATAAGTAAATAAAATTGAGGTCTAGCAAAATATAAGGATAAAAAAATGGCTTAAATGTTTAAAAATAATTTATGAACATGACCCAAACATAGTCTAAGTCCAAGATTTAAAAATAAAAGGAATTTTATTATTTAATTATCCAGGAAATAAAAAATTGTAAAACGTGTGGAAAATTCTTGACTTTGTGAATAGGAATATTCTACACAACTAATTCGGAAATTTCAATGTTCACACACCTTGACCATGAAAGATAACCCTTAATTACTTCCCAATTTCATCAATTATTGACTCCACAATAGCATATTTCAGTCACAAGTCCTAAGCCCGATTCTAATCATATCAAAAGACGAATTTTCATATTCTTAAAGCAAAATATAAGATAAAAACAAAGGTAAGTTTATTATGAAATTTTATGTTGATCAATAAATCTAATTTGATCTCAAGTTAATTAGTGAATTTCACTTCCTCTTTTTTTATTTTTTTTAACCATTTATTGACTTTGCTTTTGACATTAGTTTGATTCATAATAAAGTTAATTTGAAGATCTAGTGAACAAAAAACATGTCAATACAAGTGCAACATTGAACACGAAACATAAATTAAATTGACATAAAATAAAGTTAAGCGAATCTAAATGAATTTTCCCTAATGCGTCAATGAGTTTTCAGTCCCATTTACCCTTAGTTATAAGAAAATATTAATTGAAAAGGTGTAAAATTCGTTAATGACTACTCATTTACATAGAAATTCCATTTTGATATTATTGCTGATATCTTGCCAAATTTTTAATGTGTGGAAATTATTCGGTTGGTGATCCATTTTGATATTATTGCTAATATCTTGCCAAAATTTTAACACTTACTCGAAAAATTTGAAAATATAGCCCATGTTCGACCTCATTTTTTATAAACTCATTTTCAATCACTTATTCTCCCAATAAAATAATTTTACATACATACTCAAAACTTTTTCCGACTTTTAACTACACATTCTTAAAAAATTCACTATTTCAAAATTATTAACCCAAAAAATAAGTTTTCCCAAACAATAATCTTGGTAGGATTAGAATTGACGTATTTTGGAAATATCAGAAGTAAGACTAGAAGACTAAAAGTGTTGACACTCTAGAAACTTGAAAATGACATAAAAATTGTAGAATTCTTCCCACCATAAAAAGAAGAAAAAATTAAATTGGAGTATACACTACAACAAAAAAAGCTTTTTGTAACAGTCAAAAAATATTGTCGAAGACCGTTTACAACGTTTGGACGTATGTTGTAAGTCGAGATATTGTCGTAGAAAGATACAATAACGTTTTTTAAACGTTGCCGAAAAGTTCTTTTGCACCGTTTTTTGAACGTTGCCAACGAACTTTTGGCAACATTTTCTAAATGTTGACTTTCCCAAAGAACTTTTGGCAACATTTTCTAAATGTTGCCAAAGAACTTTTTGGCAACGTTCAAAAAACGTTGCTAAAAGTACTTTGGCAACGTTTAGAAAACATTGCCGTAGGTTATTTTACAGTTTTATTTTTTTAAAAAAAAATTGCATAATTAATTTATTTGATTTTCAACAAACTTATAATAATTACAAAACAAAATGCTTGGAAATTAGTCATATGTAATAAGATTTTACATAGTTCCAATAAAAAAAAATAGTGAATATGATTCAATATAATATGCTAACATCATTATCCTACTCAAAAAGTTATATAACAATCACAATTGACCAACAAAATATTGGATCCATTTATGAGTTTGCTTCTGTGACCAACAAGCTATCCCAAAAATAATCTAACTCACTGCATATCACAAAATAATAAGGATATAATTAGCATGCAAATCAAAAGTATTTATGCTTCAAAAATACATGATTGATCATCTTTGGTTTATGTATCTATGATGAAGTTCAATAAATTGTATTTGACAATTGACATGATGAAACTTTCCTTCCACAGATTCATCCTTTACAATGATTAATCAATTTATCCACTTCCTTTCACATATCCATCCATTATGGGTACCGACCGTAAGTTTATTTGAATTCAGCATATCCAAAAAAGAGACTCAATTTTTATAGGATGTAAAACATGGTGCATGATGAACTTATTTACATGAATTGGATGACCATTTAGAGATATTTCCTCGTAATGATCAAATGTGACAACTAAAAAACATGTAGCTAGGCACGTCTAAGTGAGTTTAAAATATAGAAAATTTGAATTTTTTTTGTGCAAAGTAGCTACCCTCATATTTGAAGCCAAAACCTTATAAGCATGGGTGAAAGTGTTTTAAGGACACGAGTGTTCACATAGTTATTGTAGATATACCTCATTCAATAAACAACCAATTCATTCCTTTTACTAAGTTCAGTCTTCATATACTAAATTTACTATAAAAACATGCCTGCTCGCATATTTCCTTTTCCAAGTTCTTAACGGAATGTTTATCATCCTTGTAAATATGGACTCCAGGTAAGAAGCAAGCACCTTTTTGGAGGATCAAAATAATATTGTCTCGTGTGTTTTCGATTCGCTAACAATTAAAGAGAAACAGGG
>CAIGRO010233049.1:0-11187 GCA_903798355.1 Fraxinus baroniana | reverse complement strand
GCGATGATACAACACTTCATTCGCTCAGTCTCCGGGCGTCTTACGGGTTTGGGCGATAATGCTTCCTTATTTCTGGGCTTCCGATAGGCTTTCATGTTGGACTTCCGTATTGGACTTTGCTTGTTGGGCCTTTAATCTTGGACTGCATTTTTAGTGTGTCAACACCATGTTGTCCACTTTTCAGCATAGGTTGCCTGACTGTAGCAAGCACTATCTGCGCGAATGATGGCTGCACGTACGGTTGCTGCCTTTGTAACAGTTTGCTGATTTTGATCCTTTGCCACTTAGTCACATTATTCATGTTGACCTGTCCATGCTTCACCGTGCCACATGTCTCCCCCACTTTTGAATTCTTATAATTACATCAAATGGTGGTATATACAAATACTTTGCAATTACTACAATATTTGGGCTCATGCTAAAAAATAATTTCTTGCTACCTCCATTTTCCATTTGGGAACCTCAACTTGCCTTTACTAGTTCCCTTGAAGCATCAACCTCCACAAGAGCTCTAGCCAAAAGATAATCTATCTCTCGATGAGGTAACTTCGTTGGTTGAAATTGTCTTACCAACCTTTGGACACAATTTTTCTTAACAATGACATTCCATAACTCCAAGGGCAACCCCGGAAGATTTATCCAAATCGGCATCAAACTAGCCTCCGTGTCGTCGAATTCAAAAAGTTTAGGCATGACTTTAAGCATCAAGTGTCTCACAAAAACAAAGTAGGGTCCTCCATTTAATACACTTAGCCTTTCCGCATCCGTTTCAAATTTAAAAACCAACCATCAACAAGAGTGGACACAATATTGGTATTTAACTTTCCAAGATTCGCACAATTTGAGAAGTGCTACTTTGCCCGAAAATCTTCCAACAAAATATCCAACGAGGCTAAAACCCCAAACTTCCTCAATATTGTCTATGTCCAACTCATTAATGGTCACCTCCTCCGTTGAATTATCAAAGGCCTGCAGTTTGACTTTCATCACATACTCGATTATCTTTAAAAAGATTGACCCAAAAGGCCTTGACACCATTGCTATTGTCCCCTATTACATCCTTATTCCCGCATTGGGGCTTCCTCACAGAATCATCGAAGTCCGTATCCTCCATTCCAAGAGAATGGGATACACTTGGAGATTTAAGGAGAGCATCGGGACCAGTCCCAACCTTCGTAAGTGAAACATTAACCTTCGAAAGGCTAGCCTTTGAATATACATGGCCAGCAGGGACAGAGAGGACGACAGGAGAGTCCTGCCCATCCTGAGGCCTAAAAGAAGATGCATCATGGGCCGCCAAGCGAGCAGGCCCATTAGAAAGAGTGGAAGCTTTCTTCCTGCCCATGAGACCAAAGAAGACCGAGAAGAAGAGAAAGAAACCAATAAGGCCCAAAACGAAAACATGGCCCAGAAAACCAAGCAGCGTGACAGATAGGCCCAGAGAAAAGTCGAACAACAACTAACAGCTAAGGCAGTCCAGAACCAACTCCAGAGTAATGAAGAGAGCCCAGTCCATTAACAGGAGAGAAGAGCCCGGCTGGCCCAGAAGTACACATAAATCGGCCCAAAGAGATCCATAAGCAACCATACTGGAAATCATGTGAAAGAATCCCAGGAAACTCTACACATGCAGACAGTAGGAGAGACAAAAGGGAGGCAGCTACCACAAGTCCACAAGAGTCAGAACGTACTGACCAAGGCAGAAAAATGAGGGAAGATGTTGACAAGACTAGATTTAAAAAAGCAATCCAGCAGGAATAGATACACAATACATACACGCAGGCCACCACGAACACCACGAGCACACACTGCAACCCAAACACCACCAAGACTGCTCGAAACATACAGCGCCAGGAAAAAACCCGAATAAGTCACCAACACCAAGCCACAACACACCCAGGACCACAGGGTACCATCACCAAAACACAACCACAGCAACCAAGAAGACCAGAAGGTGGGAGGAGAAAAGAAGACCAGAGAGGAGGAGAAAACCTGAATCCCAGAGCTCGACAACCCGACCAATAGGAATGAAGAAGTAGAAACATAAAACAAGCAACCACCAAAACTAGCCAGCTGAAACAAAGACAGGAAACCCCACGAATTTGTATTCAAACCGGTGCAAAACCAATCTGAAAGAAACAGATGCACATTGAAAGTATCCCGAGCTAAACCAAGAAAACCAAGTTAAAAATTCAGATTTCACTTAAGAAAAGCAAAATTCGAATTACAGTCCCATTTAGTACTGCCATTGGCCTAACTTTAATTGGGCATACTTCATCGCATAGACCTAAATAGAGATCACAAGTCGCATTACGCTGGATGAATTGCAAAACACTCCTCGTTGGAAAAGAACAATGCTTGCAAAATATGCAATCAAAAAGTTTAAGCCTAAATTTTAATCACAACATATATCCAGAATATAAAATTTGCATAAACGAATAATATGCTCACACTTAAAGATCTGACAATTTATTTACTTGGATGCAAAAATATCATTTTCTATGTATATGAAACAATATTCAAATTGTAAGTAAAGTTTTTGCCTTAGCACAAAACAATCAATTTTGCACATAATGAAATGAATGTACTTATTTTCTCAAGCAGTATATTTATAAAGAATTGTTCATGTAAAATTGTTTACTAGCATGTTCTACTAAAAGGTTTTGTGCAAGTTTAGAACCGTACAAAATGAATATCTAATAACTTATTTAAATAAGTACAGAATTCTAAATAGAATCTCTACTTGTATCGTGTAACACAGAATATAAAATGCAATGGAACATAAGATTGTTGTCAAATTAATTAATAATACAATAAAAAGAAATAGAAAATAGAATTGAAGATAACAATAGAGCTTGCAATAAAGTTAGAAGGAAGCATGATGACTTTAAAAAATTTCGAAGGATTTCCAAATTGGTGAGAATTATATATGATATGATCGAGATAGCTAGATACAAAGGGAATGACACAAAATGTCGCGTACGATGGTAAATCTTGACATCTACGTCAAAAAACAAAAGGAATAGAAACTGAAATTTAAACTGATCTACTGCAGGAATAACAAGAAATAAAAAATGATAGAATCGGTATGGAATATATATTGAAGGAACTTGAGAAGAAGGACATTTTATTAATCATCAAGCTCAAATAAAAGTGTGAATACATTGATCTATTTATAGAGCAAAATATCAATAAACTAACTACATAACAGACATAAGAAGAATCTGGAAGAAGGTGAGCTAGAGAAGGGCATGTGCTGGACGTGATATAAAATTGGATCTAATGTTGGAATATTCCAACACTCTCCCCTCAATATGGAACATTTTGAATTATAGAGAGAAAAGCAGATATGCAGGAGAAGGATCTGGAAGAGAAGCTTGTGTTCATCTAGTAGAGAATCATTCTAGAGAGAGAAAGAAGTAGATCAGAATTTGATGTATTCTGATCGAGAAACAAAAAAACATAATTTAACTGGAATGAGAGAGCATCCGTGGCTTTGAAATTGGGCATTTGCTGAAGATAAACATCATCAACTTTGATGAGTAAAAGAAGAACTGGAAATGCTAAACAAACTCCAACAATGACTGCAAGTAAAACCACCATTGCAATCTCCATGCTTACCGCCTTTCTCTCAGCTAATGACGAAGAATTGATCTGATTTTACAGATCTGTGTTGATGAGAGGTTCGTTCGCCTTTATTAAATGTTAAAAAAAAAATCTCTCATATGCTTGAACGGACTGGAATTGCAGATCGAGATAGCAGGCTTTATTGATCTTCAGTTTCATTTCTGGATCACAAAACCAATCTCAGCTTCTATGAACTTGAACGGATTGCTAAGGCCATCAATTACCGATAGAATTCAGAGGAAGAAAGTGATAGAGTTGCAGGCGAAAGGAGCATTTTTCTTTGATACCATGTTAAAAAATAAAGGGAATAGAAATTGAAATTTAAACTGATCTACTGCAGGAATAAAAAGAAATAAAAAATGATAGAATCGGTATGGAAAACATATTAAAGGAACTTGAGAAGAAGGAATCATCAGGCTCAAGTAAAAGTATGAATACATTGATCTATTTATAGAGTAAAATATCATACAAACTAACTGTATAACAAACACAAGAAGAATCTGGAAGAAGGTGAGTTGGAGAAGGGCATGTGCTGGACGTGATCTGAAATTGGATTTGATATAGGATTATTCCAACGTACGTTATAAAATTTGATAGTTACTTTCAAGTGGAACAATGTCTATTACTTAATAAATGAATAACCTAATAAATATGTTGAGATTATCTAGATAGTGAATAAATTGTGCATCGTGGAAAATAAGTGTAAAACCTAAACTAATGAGTCAATTTAACCTGGAGATCTCACACATACAAAAGATTGTCAAGGATAAGTTTTACTTTTAATGATGACTATATTTTGCAAACAATACAAGTAAAAGATTATACGGTACTCTTTATAGAACATCACTTATGTGAGTACAAACTTGGCTGGTTATATGAGAATTTTACTTAGGAGAATTCTCTAGCGTACTTGTAGAACCCAAAAAAACTCACGGCAAAAATAATGAAAATAATAGAGAAACAAAGTTTAATATGAGAGATCATTATATCTATTTTCTAGGTTTATAATAACAGTCGACATTTCAAAACGTTACATTCGCTAATTAGCCAAGTGAGTTCAATAGATTCTTACTAAGGAAGGCTCAAAGCTAAAGCTACCTATCCTAATGTGGCGGATTGTTAAAATTTACGGTTTAGTTAACTATTACAATACGTAAATTGAAAAAGCCTCCGATGGGTGTGATAACTAGAGGTGACTTTTCGAACACAAGAGTCATGATTTTTCAGGATGCTGTGACTATTCAAAAAGGTGCACAATGAAAGTCATAACCTTTTGATAATGTGTGATCTAGACCACTAGATCATGTCCCAATCTAAAATAGTGTGATATATATGGTTAAAATAATTATTTATTTTGTACACTTATTGAAGTCGTTAAATTAAAATATTTTTTGATGATTTTTATGAATTATGGTTTAATTCTTTGTAAATTGTGCTTTGTAAGTAAAGATCGATGATTATGGAAGAATTGGAGAAAACGAATGAAGAAAAGGGGCTAAATTACAAGAAACTCAAAGTTTATGGACTAAAGTGCAATAACTCAAAAGTTATGTCAAACCTCAAGATAAAATGCCAAGAGTGTTGGGATCAATTGGACAAGAAAAGAAGATTAATGACTGAAAACGAATGAAAGAGGACAAAAAGTATATGGTGAAAAAAGTTCAGGCACCAAATTCCCCAACATAAACCTATGCGATGGCATGTGCCTGCAAACCATGCGATCGCATGATACACTTGCAGGAAAACTGAAGCCAAACTTCATGATCAATGCCGTCACAATACATATAGTCATACAATCACATGGCTTTTCAGCTAGGAAATATTTTCTTTCCTTTTTCCTTGATTTAGCAAATATTAATTTGATATCTTTTACATCCTTTATAATCAAAAGGCCGCTAAACGTCAGACAGCTAGTTTTTATCGTAGAACTGAGGCTAGCAAGAGGCGAACAAGAGATTCCACAACAAGATTTGAAGTTTCATATCTCGAATTAAGTTTTTGAGTCCTACAACTATTTCTTTGTCTTGGGTGATGTCTTTTCATATTTTTTTATGTAATTTTAATACAAAAATCCTTGGCTAAGTCTCTTGAATACTAGATGATAGATGAAACCTATTGATTGCCTTTTTATTTCAAATACTTGAGTAATTTAAGTTGATTTTTGTGTTGTTGATTAAAAATACAAGACTATAGTATTGTTTAAATACTTGATCACCATTTAGACATTTAGTTGCTTATTTTAGTGTTGGAAGAATAACAATAAGTAGAACACTGCATAATTGACACACAGGCAATAGGTGTTAGGAATGACATTTATGACGTTTGTAATCATATGTGATAGTGGTGTGATTGAATGTATGCTTTCTTTGCATATGAATTTGGACTAGGAATATGATTGATTTGTGCTTAGAATATGTTTAATATATCTTGGAAAATAATATTAGTTATTGATGGATTATCGAGTGTCACGAACACTTGAATAATACTAACTTACATGAGTCAAGAATTTGAAATAGAAATCAATAGGTGGATTTTAAAATACAATACATTCATCTCATTATTTGACAAAATAATTTTTACAGTATTCTTAGTTTAATTTAGAATAATTACAAAACAACCAACTCTTTTGTGTCATGTAGATCGAATTTGATAAAAACTGGTACTCCATAGTTAACAGTTATTCCACTTATATGGTTCAACCTGCAGAAGTTAGCTACTATGTACAGAATTCATAGGCAGCAGACTAACCCATACTCTAACATCTATAATGCAGGTTGAAGAGATCATCCCAACTTCTCATGAGCTAATAATATGGTTCGGGGAATTAAGTTCGCGGCTACCCACTAGGATTTTAGTAGCAGAAAGAGAATAGGTCATCTTTGGAGGGATCTACTTGTCGAGTACATCATAAAAATTGAGACTGCATTCCAGAATCAACAGGCCTCTATCAAAAATTTGAAAACTTAGGTACGACAAATAATAGCTATATTGTCCAACAGAACACAGGTTGACTTGCCAAATCATAAGGAGAAAAATCCACATGAACATGTGTTAGCTATCAAATCTATAAAGAGTGATGTGGACTACATGTTATCAATCAAATTTGCTCCATGTGAACAAACTTATGTACCACTGATCTCATTTTCCCAACGGCTTTGAAAGTAGCCAAAAGAGTAACAAGTTCAAACCATCACAACAAGGAGTGGAGTTCAGTTGTAAGAAATTAGCATAAGAAGGAAAGATATTGAGAGTAATCAGGTTCATACCATAGACGAGGAATATGTGGAGCGGTCTCAAGAATCAATAGAGATACATCAACAAAAGCATTTAGATAGTCCACATATTAAGGCAACTATTCTTGTCACTTCACTTACACCTCCAATCCCTTTCTCTCAAATGTTGTAGAACAACAAACTAGAAAAGTAGTTCAAGAAATTTTTGGATTTCCTCAGACAACTTCACATCAACATTCATTTCATTGACTCCATTCACCAAATTTCAAACTACTTTAAGTTTCTGAAAGAGATGTTGACTAAGAAGAGAACACTGCCCAGATATGAAACAATTGTATTATTTGAAGAGTGGAGTGTAATCCTCCTGCATAAGCTCCCGCCTAAACTAAAAGATCCAAGGAGTTCTATTCTACCTTGCTCTATAGGAGATTCTCATAACATTAATGCTTTAATTGACTCTGGAGCAAGTATTAACTTGATGTGGCTGAAGATGTCTGCAAATACAGTCATTGCAAGATAGAAAATCAGCTTTTCAAGCCACCTAAGTAGCTAAAACTACAAAGTCAAGCTAATTACTTTAAAAAGCGCTCATTGAGAGATAACCTAATTTTCTTCCCTTTTATTTATTACGCTTTCTAGATATAAGATAGGGAGCTTATTTTTATTCAAGTGTCATCATTCATACATTAAAAAAATTAACAGTATCTTGTGGTCGTAACCCGCGGTCTTAACCTATTCCGTTCTCTATTCTGTTTTTCCATTCGTCCCTTGGTTTTCTTGTTGGTTATGAGGTGTTTTAGTCTAATACTAATTATTCCAGGTTATTTGATCTCTAACATTTAATTATTCTTTTTCAATTTCTCAGGAACGTGATATTTAGGAACACTCAAATC
The DNA here is from genome assembly GCA_903798355.1 of Fraxinus baroniana. Taxonomy (NCBI): domain Eukaryota; kingdom Viridiplantae; phylum Streptophyta; class Magnoliopsida; order Lamiales; family Oleaceae; genus Fraxinus; species Fraxinus baroniana. Next base: position 3,434 of record CAIGRO010233049.1, on the reverse strand, counting down.
AATACTAGATAATAGAACGAACGCAATCAAGTAGAACATCTAGCTCGTGCACTTTATGAGGAAAATGCACGTTTTAAGTTTGGGGTGGGATATTATTGTCGATTTTGTGTGTTTTGTTATTTTTGCATGTTGTTGAGTGTTATATAAAAAAATAGGTAGAGATAAACATGGAAAAGCAATAAAAGCACACATAATTGACAATAACATCTTACCCCCAAAATTTAAACGTGCAGTGCTCTCAATGTATGAGAATATAACACTAAGTACGCATAAAAGGGAAGACACTCCTACTTAAGTGAAAGATGTTGGCTGAATTGGCATAAAAGTGTATAAGCTAGATGATTCTCTAGATGTTGTTCTCCTTGTACAGTGTCGATTTTAGTGTTCTTGAATATCATGTTCTTGTAATATAAGTAAAACCCAAACATTAATAATCAAATAACGTGGAACAAGTGATAGTAAGCCAAAACATCTCATAACAAAAAAACAAAAACAAAAAAAATTAAGGGATGAAGGAGAAATAAAACAGGGGGGCGTGGCAGGTTACAGTTATGGTTTGCAGCTGCAAGTTACAATTCACATTTTTTAGTGTATGGATGAGGACATTTGAATAAAAAATAAATACCCTATATATCTACAAAGCGTAACAAATGAAAGTGAAGAAATTGGATTGCCTCCCAATAAACACTTTTTATAGTTAATAGTTTGACTATGTTGTTTTGGCTACTCAAGGTAGCCACTCAACGACTGCAATTGCAGAAAAATTTAGCCTCATCCATTACCTTCCAAAGTTGAAAGTTCTCATTGATTCTTTATTTTTCCAATCAGTCTACCAATGCCCTTCTTGTAAATATGACTTGCATAGTCATTCCTAACTTCAATTTCCATCTTTTTACACTCTTCGAGGTAGGGTGGTTGTTTGAGTGGAGCTTTTAAAGGAGAAAATTGCTTCTTATCTTCCACCCTTAAAATCATCTCATAGGTTTCGAAGTCCAACAAAGTACGATCAGTTGCTAGGAATGGTCTTTCTAAGATCAGTGGCATATCTCGATTCTTTCCAATATCAATAACTATAAAATTAGCTGAAAAGATGATATCTCCAGCTTTGGAGAGCATGTCTTCAACTATTCCTCTAGGATGCTTGATTGACCCATTAACCAGTTGTAGAGTGATTGATGCCTCCTTTGGCTTCCCAATCCTATTTTTGTAAATGTTCAAAGGCACAAGTTTATACTTAGTCTATAGTCAATCAAAGCATTAATGTTATGTAAATCTCTTATAAAGTAAGGTAGAATGAGATTCCCTGGATCTTTTAGTTTAGGTGGGAGCCTATGTTGAAGGATTACACTGTACTCTTATGGTAATGCAACTGTTTCATGTTTGAATAACTTCATCTTATTAGTTAACATTTCTTTCAAAAACTTGGAGTAGTTAGGAATCTATAGAATCACGTCAATGAAATGAATATTGATTTGCAGCTTTCTAAGGTTATCTAGGAATTTCACAAACTGCCTCTCCAACTTCTTGTTGTGCATCCTTTGAGAAAACGGTGTTGTAGGTGTAATTTATTAACAAGAACGATTACCTTACCATGTGGACTATCTGACTGTTCTTCTTAATTAACCTTCACTGATTCTTACTGAGCTACTTGTTCCTAGTCTATGATAGGTACCTAATTCTCCTTGGTCCCTTTCCTTTTTACATTAATCTCTGGCAACTGAAGTCCTCCTTGTAGTGATAGCCTAAACATGTTCCTCTTTTGAGTGCTTTCACAAGGGAACATGCTTGAATGATAATGGCTCAATAACTACATAATTCACGACTTTCAGTGTTAACACCTATTCCCTTAGATACTATTCCGTGTTGCTTGGCAAGGTATTATGTGATCTGTTGGACAATGCAACTATGATCTGCTCCACCTATTCTCTAAGTTTTGGAAAAAGGCTTTACTAATTCTGGATTGTAGTCTCAATCTTGGTAATGTTCGATCCCCCAAAGATGACATATTCTCTTGTTGTTGCTAAAATCCTGGCGGGTTGCTCTAAACTGGATTTTCCCAATCTTGATTATTAGCCTATGAGAAGTTTGAATGATTTTTCCAACCTAGATTATATGTGTTGGGGTATGGGCTATTATGCTGCCTCTGTGAGTTCTGTGCATAGCTGATCTTTGTAGGCCGAACCATATGAGTGTAAGCTAAATGGCAACTAACAGTTATATGATCTACCCTACAACCTGCGCAAATTGGCGTTGGTTTGTTTATTATATTCACAGACTGAGTGCAGATGTCTAGCTTCTCCGTTATCACTTCCGTGTTGCTAACACTGTCACTGAATCAATACTTTGAACACCAGCTAATTTCTTAGGAAAGTCCCTGTTTGTTGGCCTATCAACTTGATTTTGAGCAAATCATTTATACAATTCATGGGCCCTATCAATATCTATCTTCATTACTGATCTACCCACTAAAGCATTTATCATATTTATGTATTATTGGTGTAATCCGTAATAGAAGATGTATATGTCTAGATTTGGACATTTCTTAAACAAGTCCTTGAACCTCTTCCATGCCTCTGGATAGCTCTTGAGGTCCTTATGCTTAAAGCTGTAGGCTTTATTTCGAATTTGATGGACCCAAGATGGTGGGAAGAACTTCATACTGAACTTCTGCACCATATCATTCCACGATATGATACTGTCAACAGATAACGAATAGAGCCATTCTCTTGCTCAATTCGAATTCACATGCAAAGCAATCATTCAAGCCACCTTGAGTAGCCAAAACAACAAAGTCAAGCTAATGAATATAAAAATCGCTTATTGGGAGGCAAACAATAGGGAGTTTGTTTTTATTCAAGTGTTATCATCCGTACATTCATAATATTATTTGATAAGAACAATCTTTTGCCGTATTTTTTACCTTAATTTGGGATAATTACAAAAAAATCACTCATTTGTGGTGCAAACATTGAATTTGATACAAACTAGTGAACTATAGTTAACAATTATTTCTCGTGGGACGATAACTCAACTTCATCACATTATTACTTATCAATGATTCAGTATGCTCCCAGGTTTTGTCCCAAATAAAAAAAAAAACATTGAAATTAATGGATTAGACTTTCCTAATTTCATGGTCTTCACTCAAATCAATTGAATTAAAATATTTTAATTCATTACTGCTTCAAATTATGTCAAAATAATTTCTAATATATTTTTTAATTACATTTCAATATTTTAGTATTCAATATCATATGGTCTAGAAGAGTACAACTGTAGTGCCCCAAGTTCTGTTAATCCGGATTGCCACGTCATCGTCTTTTGCCCTAATTTTTGACAATCGATTTTCGCGGAAATAACCTAATTTTTAAATCAATCACATTCGTAACTGTAAAATTTGTGGGCAACTCAATTCATTTATATAACATAAAATA
>CAIGRO010233009.1:0-13229 GCA_903798355.1 Fraxinus baroniana | reverse complement strand
AATCCTCTTCCGCCGTTAGGATCCATGACAACAGAACACTATCCATGCCATCGACCACCTCAGCCGCACCAACCATAACCAAAACGAAATCAAGGAAAGTAATGAGAGTCGACGATTGAAGAATAGTAAAATCCCAAACAACAAAGCTCGCCTACGCCTCCAATAACTAATGTGGAAGACGAGTAGTGGGCGAGCAAGGATCTAGGAATAACATCAAAAGCTGACGACATTGAGGTGTTAGTAAGCGGAGCTCCTACGAGAGAGAGAGAGAGAGATTTGTAGACAGAAGACGGTGAGGAAGAAGAGAAGAGGAGGAAAATGTCGAGAGACGAAGGAGTGAGATAAAATTAGGGTTTGGGTATTTGTTTTGAAATATTATTATTAATATTGAAATGTTTAATTATGTATATATAATTATAATGTAATTAATTAAAAAATATTCGATTTTTGAAAATTAAAACTTCAAATCTGATTTTAGAATATAGATTTTGAAAAGTAGGAAATGATGTAATTTCCACTAAAGTAAATAGCTGAGCCTATGTAGATAAGGGCCCGTTTGATTTACATTATTATAGGATGAAAATGAAAAATATAGTCGTTATTGGGTCGCATACAATATATAAAAATTCAAAATTAATGGATTGATGTGATAGATAACGTCATTTTTTTTTTATGAATGAAAAATGAGAAATAAATGGGGGCAAATGTTATTTGAAGTTCATTTTTCTTTAAATTTATTTTTCTATATATCTTTCAATGATTAGAGAGAGGTGGATTCGGGCGGGGTCACATGCTAAAATGAAAATAAATTTATTTTTAAATTAAAAAGATTTTTTTTTAATTTATTGATATGATTTGCTTGATTTTGTAACTTGTAATGTTGTTCTTTTTGATTGAACTGCTTTTTAACTTTGTTGATAGTTATTTGTTTGATTTTGTGGATTGATGAAATTATTTTTTTAAATGACAAAATTATGTTTTTTTTTTCTTTTCTAATAAATTATCAATTATACATTTTATTTCTTAGGGTGTGTTTGAGCCACGTTATTTTGGATGAATGTATTTTAGATTGATGAAAAATGTGTGGTTGAAAAAGAAGGAAAAGTTATTGATGTGGTAAAAAATATTATTTTATTGAAAAATGTGTGGTTGAAAATGAGAAAAATGTGTGGTTAAAAATGAGTAGAAGAATGACAATGAAAAATTTAATGCGTATCAAACATGGACTTAATTATAAAGTTAATTATATATATATATATATATATATATATTGAAGAGTTGTATCGTTTTGTCATAATAGTGAGAAATACAATAAAATTGATGAATAAAATTATGTTAATTTTTTATAAATTTCATTTAAACTTTTCAAATTCATTGTATAAAACGTCCATACCTCACATTTTTTTGACGCCTTCACTTTTATTTAGGGATGACAAAAAAATCTATTCAACCTGATACTCGTGGAGCTCCACCTTGAATGGGGTGGGTTTACCCGCCTAATCGAGTAAATGAGGTAGGGATGAGGTGACGATCATTACCCCGAAGTGGGTATGGGGCGCCGCTACTCACCCAATTTAAAATCAATTTCAAATTTAAGTTTTTCATCAAATAAAAATAATAGATTTATCATTATTATTAAAGAGAATTTAAGTTGTTTTTAACAATTAATAAAAAAGTAATAATATTTGCTAATTAAATACATAAAAAAATAAAATAAAGAAAAAATAAAAGGGACGTTAAATGGGGCAGGGGACTTGCCCCACCCTACCCTGAATCAGTCTCGTCCCGTCCCGCTTTAACCGAGTATGAGGATGGGGTAATGTAACAAATGTCTCACGAGACGGGTGTAGGAATGGTCAATTTGTCTCATACCCCCAGTGGTCATCCCTACCCTTATTTCCTCTTTTTCTCATTATCAAAAATGTCATTTCATCCATTTACGTCAATTGCTTCGTTAATTCAATGCAAAAAAGCCAATTATCTTTTTAAACACCAAGGGTAAAATAGTTTGGATAAATCCTCATGTATGAAATTTTATCAGAAGACTACCAGATCCTCACATGTGTGAGGCTCGCGATAATAAAAAATGGAAAAAAAAAAAATCCCACCCCCCATGGTCTGAGTATCTGGCAGTGTTCTGGTAAAATTTCCTCGGGCAATCAGCATGGTTCAAATTGTTTCAACCTATTTAACCCCTTATTCCCGCTTTCAAAATAGTTATTCCACGAATACCAGAAACGTTAATATAAAAATAAATTATAAAATTATTACATAAGTAAAGAAAAAGAAATGGCATAAAAAAATTATATGTAAATTGAAAACTTTCTCATTTTTTTAACTACAAATTCTTCCAAAAATCATTATTCTTAGCCTCTGTTTGAGCCACATTAAAATTCTTATTATTATTATTCTACTTATTTTTAATAACATATTTTTCAATAAAATAATATTTTTCATCATATCAATAACTTTTTCTTTTTTTCAACCTCATATTCTCCATCAATCTACTATTTCAAAATACATTCTTCCAAAATAATGTGATTCGAACACACCCTTAATTGCATTTTCAAAACTAGGCTCAAACAAATATTCAACCTTTCATTTACATCCTATAGCAGGATATTATTAGCACAAGTGTTGATTAATATTTCAACACATTCAAGAACTACGGGAAAATAAGAGGAATTGTTGCTTACAAATTTGAAGGGGGAAAAACCAAATCAGAGGATAAATGAGAACCGACGGCTATAATTTTTGAACGACAAAAACCAAGATTTGATTTTTTCTTCGTTACGTTATGCAGACTGCAGACAGCAGCATTGCACTGCGTAGTACAGTCACGCTGCATAGCTTCTGATGAAGTCACGTGAGCATTACACGGTCCAAACGTGTGCGAAAATCGAGGTAAAAGAACAACCTGTGGAGCCCACTTTTCGAATTTCACCAGATTACGACGTGATACTACAATAAATACTCACACACCTAAGCGCCTTTCGTTCCCTCCTTTGCATAAATTGCATCAGTCAAATCTACTTCCCAATTTCGATGCTTCATGTTTTTATTCTGTATGTAGTATTTCTTACTCTCTCGCTCATGTTTATCTCTAGAATACACACAGTACTTTCTACTCTATACGACTATACCTCTCTTTTTCTTCTTTCTGTAAGTTCGTGTATTGCTTCATATTTTCATGTAATTGTTGTTTGGTGAAATTAAGGTATGAATTTGTCTCTTTTTTATATGGGTTTTCTTTCTTCATTTTATCTTTACGGGTTCATGATTATGTTGATGAATTGTGTTTCTTCAGTTGGGTTTTTCTATTACCTGCCTGCCTTGTTTAAATATGTGTCATGGTTTTGAATAAATTATGGGTTTTTTAATGTTTGTAGGAATCTCTTTTATCTCTATCTCTATAGAGAACACACTGTTAAAGTCACTCTTTATTAGGAATATCTTCTAATGTGGGCTTTCTCTTTTTCCCAGTTTCTTTTGTGCTTTCTTCTATTTTCGGTATGGGTTCATGAATATGATGAGGAATTGCGGTTTCCTTTATTGGATTTTTTCTATTTTGTGCAATGCTTGTACTTAAGATATGTGTTGTTGCTGTGAATAAATATTGGGTTTCTTTTTATTGTTAATAATTCTTGGACTAAGATATGTTTAATGGTAGTTCTTTGAGAAGCAAAGGGAAATAGTTTCTTGACCAAATTGTAGGAGCTAAATGGATAAATGCAGCTAGGATTGTTGTTAGGAAGGTGTTGCAGTCTTCGGTAAGCTTCAGTGGTTTCTCCCCGAAAATGGGGGGAAAACTGGCGATAATTAGCTTTGAAGGTGCTTTTTACCCTGGTTTGCAAATTTATGGATATTGTAGACCATCTTGTGGCTGAGCTATGCTTGATGTTCACAAATATGAATGAAATATTGTGCATTGATGTAATGTTTAGAAATAGAACTCAGTATTTTGTGAATTATAGTTCTTGCACATTAAGTTTGTTTTCTTATGTAGCTTTTGCATTTTCTTACACTGTATCTATTGCTGGTATAAACACTTTTTTTTTTCTTTCTTTTGGTACTTGCAGACATTAATGTACCATCAATCTGAAACAGAATGTCCAAAGAATTGGTCGATGCTCATTTATAGAGAGTCAAAGCACCCGGAATATAGATGATGAGCACTAAAGTGGTTTTAACTTACAAGCGGAGGCGGCGACTCTCAAGGTTTGATCTTTCTCATAACAATGTGTGTCTTGAGGCACCGTCTGAGTGCCAAGAGTCCAAAGCCTCAGCTACTCTGGACAATTATGAAGAACCAATTGAAAAAAATAGATTGGAGAACAAGAACGGAGAATCTGGGGTAAGATGCCAGTTAATTTATTTGGTATTTTATAATGTATTGCTGGATAACTTTTTACAAGTGCAAACTTATCATACAATCTACTTTAGCAATATAGTGTTATCATGTCGTTCAAGACTTGAAATTGAATCAAGGAACTTGGAACTTATTACTGTACAAAATTTCTGATGAAATCCGCCTCTTAATTTTTATCAACTTTCATGGTAAATTGTAAAATATTGTGCACTGGATACATGTATACCTTTTGTCACAGGTGTTTTAGATGAAAGCTTTCTTTGTTGTTCCTCCTCTGTTGTTGGAAAAAAATACTGAACTTTTTTACTCGCTCGGGCCTTAGTTGGAATCCTAGTTTGCTAGGCCCAACAAATGATTGAATCTATTAGTTGCATTGAGGTCCTGACTCCCTTAGATTGTAATGAAGGATTGTGAAGACACTTATGAATGAATTATAGAGTGCTGATGCTGTCTTGATTTGTGATTTTTTGTTTCGTGTGTGCAATATGATCTTTTAATTGCCCTCGTTTCATAGGTTTAGCATTTGCTTTCATTCAATGATGAAGATTTCAACCGTCGTGTGTGACCCAATATTTTAAATGGCTCTTCTCTTCCTCTTATCTGAAGGCCTCAAAATGGTGTAAAGGATACACACCTTACAAGAATCTGGGATCTGAATATGAAATGACGTTTTAGGATGATTTTTCAAGTCGTAGCAGATTATTTTTTGCCAAATTGAAGGTGTCGACCACTACAACCATCATAGCTTTCCAACAAACTACTTTTTAAGTGGAACCGACCTTCCATTTTCACATGGAAGGAAACCATATGAATTATGTTGTAGTGATGGGCTTAATCTGTATCTTAGACCCAGCTTTTTATACTTCTACCCTGTGATGGTAGGAGCAAGAATGTTAGGTCCATCACCCAATGCATCTTTTTATCTGATTTCATGTTTGCATTAAATCTTTTTATCATGAGTCTGGTCCAATTAGTATTCTTGAGCACGAATATCCCCCCATCCCACCACACACTCTAAAAACAAAGGGTATATTTGAAACCATGGCCACTAATAAACTGTAATAGATAATTCAAATAAACTCTTGAGACTTCTTTATTTCAATCTAAGAAATTGTCTTATAAGAACAAAACTAGGCTAAGCAATTATATAACTCTCGCAGAAAATTTTATAGTTAAGGCAAATCGTGGAGCTGTAGGTGTGCCTCTTTTCTGAGCTTTTTGAGTCGAGCTAGCAAATACCTGGGTTTTATGTAACTGAGTTTGCATGCCCTGTTCAAAATAATTTTATTGTGATATTCTTCACTATATTGAATAGCTTAAATTTTACCTATTTGCAGATGTGCAATGAATACTATAGAGGCAAAGTTGTTGACAATATGTTTCAGTGTCAGAGCTGCTATCGGCAGTATCGTATTGAATGTCTTAATCCTCCCGAGGTATCTCCCTCTTTATTTTCTTTACAGATTTAGGGACTCTTGAAAATTGTGATTGTTGAGGGAAACTTTTCTGGATAAATTACTAAATTTGCATCGCCTTTCAACTGAAGCATGCTCCAAAAGGGAAAAGGCTTTGCTCTGGTTGTATCAAAGAACGTGATTTCTCAAGCAAACTGGAGGGCGAGACCCTTTCTGTAGGATCTGATGTGACACAAGCGAGGAGAGAGCATTCAAATGCACTTTTGGGAGGAAGTCCCCAAAAAAAATGCAGCCATGACAGTAATGATGCATCTTTTTCAGGAAAACTTACTTTGGAAGAATTGGACTTAGCTCGTAAGGATAAATGCAATAACTTATGCAACAATTCAGCTGCAAAACGGAAGTTTACGTCAACACTAATTACATTTCGTAGAAGATCCAAGCAGAACAAGGGTACTACTGGGATAAATCTACAAGCTGGAGAGAATTCTTCATTGGCAGCAGAAGGATGTACCCTTGAATCTGCTGTCTCCACCTGTACATTTGAAACGCCACCTGCTAAAAGCTGCTCAAATGATAACAGGGAGGATCTGAAGAATGAGAAGGATATACAACTGAGGGATCCCTTTGTTAGGAATGAAAAAGAAGTATGTTAATCTTTTCTGAAGCAGCCTTTTGGATATCAGTTTTTTCTGCGGATCGTAAGAAGCTAAAATAATTAATTTGTGAAAGAATGTTTCATTTCACAGGAAGCTAGGAAAAAGTATTATCGGAAATATAATCATGCCAAAAATGTTACTACTACTAAGATTGATTAGATTGATTTTAGAATCACATTTAAAAAAAATATTATTTTTTGCATATACTTGCAGTGCTAATAGCTTAGCTATTTGTGCTTGCTTAGTTATTGTAGAAGAAGAGAATTCTTGTTGAAGTAAAATGAAAAAGGAAGAGAAATTATGAAAATGAGAGCCGGCTTAGCTTTTAGGTTTGCATGGGAAAAAAATTACAGTTTTGCTTCTTAAAATTGCAATCAGTAATCCTCTATCCCAAAGTTAATACTGACCTTACATAATTCTTATGGTAGTCTTTGGGGACAAACATGCCTACATTGTAGTTACTTATTCACTGACTTAAATAGACACATTTACATTTCTAATAATGAGGTGACGCCGTGCCAGCACTACATTTTGAGTTTGGGTTTTCTTCAATTTTCAAGCTTGGATATTGCTGACAAAGGCATGAAGGATTTTCATTTTGCATTCCAAGGTCAAGTTATTCCTAACACCTTGAAACCTCAGCAAAATAGATTAAGCCCATGTTTGGTCTGGATTAAAATCCGATTTTAATCCAAGTCAAAGTGAAACAATCAATATCAACCACGTCTTTCATGGGTTCCACAACTTTTCAACCACACATTTCAAAAATTTCTATCACAATCTACTAAAAAATCTAATTTTAGGGTGTGTTTGTGCCACATTATTTTGAAAGAATGTGTTTTGGAATAATAGATTGATAGAGAATGTGTGGTTGAAAAAAAGGAAAAGTTATTGATGTGATAAAAAATATTATTTTATTGAAAAATGTGCGGTTGAAAATGAGTAGAAGAATGAAAATGAAAATTTTAATGTGTATTTCTTATGGTAGTCTTTGGGGACAAACATGCCTACATTGTAGTTACTTATTCACTGACTTAAATAGACACATTTACATTTCTAATAATGAGGTGACGCCGTGCCAGCACTACATTTTGAGTTTGGTTTTCTTCAATTTTCAAGCTTGGATATTGCTGACAAAGGCATGAAGGATTTTCATTTTGCATTCCAAGGTCAAGTTATTCCTAATACCTTGAAACCTCAGCAAAATAGATTAAGCCCTAGTTTGGTCTGGATTAAAATCCGATTTTAATTCAAATCAAAGTGAAACAATCAATATTAACCACGTCTTTCATGGTCCCACAACTTTTCAATCACACATTTCAAAAACTTCTAACACAATCTACTAAAAAATCTAATTTTAGGGTGTGTTTGTGCCACATTATTTTGGAAGAATGTATTCTGGAATAATAGATTGATAGAGAATGTGTGGTTGAAAAAGAATAAAAATTTATTGATGTGATGGAAAATATTATTTTATTGAAAAATGTGTGGTTGAAAATGAGTAAAAGAATGAAAATGAAAATTTTAATGGGTACCAAACAGGGGCTTAATATACACCAAACACCCTATAAATGGGAAAAATGCTTCTGTTTACTTCAAAGATGTGGAAGAGTAGATGGAGTTTCTGATTTTTGTCTAACATAATATATAAATTTGATCTCGTGTTTTAATATATATAAGATTCTCGCCTTAACATTGGACACCAGCATGTTAAGTATCTGTTGTAAATGAAATAATGGAATTCATTGTGGGCTGCTAATCAATTTGCTGATTCTATTACAGGTTTATAGTGAACAAACTGATAATAAGTCCGAGTTTCCTGCATCAGCACCAAAGACTGAGATGTAACTTTCTTTCATGTCTGTATAGTTAAATATATTACTGTTGGTTATATAATTTGATTCATGAATATATATAACAGTGGCGTACAAGTGGATGAGCAGTTGAAGTCTCTTAAAAGTACAGCAAATGATACATCATCTACTGTTGTTGTTCGACCTAGTCCACAATTTGTCAAGGAGACTTCTTTTCATTGTTATATTGCCATGGATGTTCAAGAAAATTATCGAGTAAATCCATCAAGAAACTTATCAGATATTGCCACTACAGATTTGGAGCATAATATTGATAAAAAAATGTCTAATGAAGATTTGAACACCACAGAATTGCCTGATGAAATGTCAGGGAATAAATGTTCAGGAGCATCTCGGGACCTAGCTGTTGCTGTACCTGGTAAGGATTGTATGTAGATCTGTCCCTAGTTTCTGAAGATTTAAATATATTTTCAATTTCATACACTTCTCTTTGTGAGGGGTTTGCACTTATTAATGTTTCTATGATAGTACAGCTCGTGATATTGACTGCAATGTAGCACTGGACTCCAGTTCTGATGAACCATATTTTCATAAGGTGTCTCTGAGTAAAAATTTGGAATTTCTCAATGCGAAAATTAAGGTGAATTTGTCCACCCATGAGGCACGGATGCTAGAAAGTGGTGGTTCTCAGGTGAGAGCAGTAGACAAAAGCAATGATGGTGTAAATCATCCTCCACAGTTCAGGGACATTGCATCAAAAAATAATTATCTTCAGGTAACTTGCACAATTGGAACTTTTCAGTTGGTATGATTACATTTATTAGAGATAATTGAGTGCTTTTTAGTGATAATTAGCGTTTATATATTTATTAGTTAAATATTTTATGTAAAACTTGAAGTATTGGTCCACAACCTATAGTTTTGGGCAGCATCTTAATCTTATAGTTTCATAGCATTGTTTGTCCCCAGTTAAGGGTCCCCTCAATTTAGCTGTTAGAATATTTTTTTTACTGAAAAGACAGTTGTGCCCTTAGTTTACATAATAAATAGAAAATAAAAATGGTGTGGTCGGTTTTTGGATAAAATATTGACTTGTTAACTGTCAAAGGGAAGAAATCAGTCTGGAGACCAATGAAACGCCCAAAACAGTAAGTTGGGGGACTATTATGCAATTTTCCCTACATTTAATAAGGAATTTGTTGCAGTTATTCCCTGAGAAGAGAGGCCATGACTTGTTATCATCAGCAAAAACACAGCAGGAGATTTCTTTTGTGGAATCGGAAGAAAGCTGGAGCCAACTCAAACCCGCTAGTACAAGATCTCCTCTCTTTCTTGGTTTATCCCTGCCAATGGAGCTAACAGTTCCTTACAATTCCACGTCATATCAGTGGCCTAATGTTAACATCCAATCTCAAGAAATCTTTCATGATTTAGGACCGCAACCCTGTTTAGATCAAACATCGTCACTTTTAAGACATAAGATAATGCTCGATAACATTTTAAGGAGAGCAAGAGTAGCGAAGTGTGACAGAGTCAGTTTTTCAGATAGGTTTGAATCTCCGACCAACTGGTCAGAGGAGGAGCTAGATTGTCTGTGGATCGGAGTGAGGAGACATGGAAGAGGTAATTGGGACTCCATGTTGAAGGATCCAAGATTGCATTTCTTTCCCTGGAGGACACCTAGGGACTTGGCTGAGAGGTGGGACGAGGATCAATCCAAACTCATGTACAGCATGCTCATCTCCCAACCAAAATATGCCAGTACCCCAGATGTACTGTCGTGCCATATGAAGAATTTTTCATATCCTAAGACAAAACATCCTTCAGATGATGTCCAACTTTCACTTGGAGATGTACTCCCCCGATACGAGGATAGTGTTAAGAAAATATCACCAACGGATTTCATCAATATTCAACATAATGGGCTACTTCAGAAACAAGTTACAGACTTGAGGACCTTTCCATCCTATAGTTATGTAGTACCTGGTGCTGAATCTTCATTGCATATGGGTCCCATTACGAGCATGGCTGTGGAAGGCTGTAGTTTACCGCCCTGGCTTAGAGAAGCTGCTGCTATCCCTCCAAGGCCACCCGACTCAGCCCTGACTTCAGCTGCTTCAACTACTCATCCCAGAATGCAGTTGTTTAGCCAACAATCAAAGATTAGGCTGAATAACAAGTACACCATCACAGGTAAAACTGAGCTACAAACAGGTGGTAGATCTCATTTAACCAATTCACCGCTGATTATGAGATGTGGGAAGACGAAACCATCCGATAATAACGAAGATGACTTGATCGTCATCCAAAGTGATGCCTCTTCCGAAGAGACGATATCTGATGATCAAGCATTAGGCTTTAGCTGCAGACAAAATTTCTTGTAGATCTTTTAGGTGAGTTTTGGAGCTGTAATAGATGTGTTGAATCTTCTTTATAGTTATGCAACTGTTCTTGCTGTGATGATTTCAATTCCTACTGTGAATCTAATTTTTTGAGAGCATGTTTAGCTAAGCTAAAATTTACCCGAACTTATGAAGTAAATTTTGTTTCAAACATATTTGCATATTTTTATTTTTCTTTATAAAAACGTTACTTATTTTGATAGCAAGACATTCTCTCTCAAAAGCATTTATTTTTAAGGGGAAAAACTGTCAAATGTATAAAATACCCTTTTACTCTTGATCCACTTTTAGCTTCAATTAAGGGTGTGTTTGACTCACATTATTTTGGAAGAATGTATTCTGAAATAGTAAATTGATGGAGAATGTGTGGTTGAAAAAAAAAAGGAAAGTTATTGATGTGATGAAAAATATTATTTTAATGAAGAATGTATTGTTGAAAATAAGTAGAAGAGTGAGAATGAAAATTTTAATATGTATCAAACACAGGCTAAATATGTTTTTTGAATTATCGTGTAGATTTTTAACCCCTTTGGGGGTGATCAAGTTGGTGAAGCACGTAAATGCGGAGATCGAAGGTCACGAGTTCGAATTTTCTACTAACACTTCCTTGGGCCTATCGTACCGGGCTTGCCTAATGCGATTCATCTCTCATGTGTGGTTTGTGGGCTACTGCACATGGAGGGAGGTTTACCCAGTGCGTATTCATGAATAGCGGTTACGGGTTCCTACGTAAAAAAAAAAAAAAAATGTTAACTTCACAACCCTTCAGAGGGTGACCCAGTTGGTGAAGCAGTATATATATATATATGTGTGTGTGCGCGCGCGCGCGTTAACTTCACATTTTATGTATGATTAGTTTCTTAAGTATTCTTACATATAATTAGAATTTTAATGTTAAAACTTTCAATAACTAAATTTGTAAAATTTGTTTTCTAAAACAGCTGAACTTCTACAATTTCAAGCACGATAGATTTTTCTGGATAAAAATAATTGAAGATACATTTACAACTTAAACTATTTCATTCATAAAAATGTCATTACATAAATCTTTTGAGATGTAATAAATTGTCAAAAGTTTAAATATTATTTTTATATTAACTTCAAACTATAAAACTATTAATAAAAGATACTTTACTGTAAAATCTTGTATAATTGAATATTTAATAAAATAATAATCTCGTTTAAATAATAATTTTTTTTTAGCTCCAATTCGAGTCTTACCAATCACCTATCAATTGATCACATTCTAAGGGATCCATTTAATCAAAAACTACTAAAATTTTAATTTTTAACAAATTAAATAGGGGCTTAAAAAGACAATGCTACACCTACAGAATTTCTTCACAGATGTGTTTTTACAGATGACACTTTGCGACATTTCATTGGAAATTGGAAAAAATAAAATAATATGTACGTTCAATCATGTGCTACTAACATAGCAACGGTAAAGATTACGTAAAGAAAAAGTCTGTATCCGGCTTAAAATGAAACTAAGGTATTTTAGACATTTCACAAAATATAGGGAATACGGATAATTATATCCACACCACAATTTTTATTTTTTGCACCATATTTTAATTGCATTTAAGATTCTTAATCTTTGCTACAATGAGTAAATTATACTGAAAGTGAAAACCTTACTGTAATTAAAATATGTTGTATCAAATAAAAATGGTGGGGTTTTAATTTTAATTATTTGATTTTGGTTATTTTATTATTAAAAATATAAAATTATCATTTTAACCTTTTAAAATCAATCAACATTATTGTCAAAGTCAATTATTTGGTCAATTAATGGTCAAAATAACAGAAACTATCCATTTGGACTTTAATTGCGAATATTTTGAAAGGTTTGGTACCGTTGGTGACAAAAATGAAAGGTTTGGTACCGTGAGTGACACAAATTAAAGGTTTGGACAAAATCTGCTACTAAGTAAAAGATTTGGTATCGCTGTTGCAATTATCCCTATATATATGGTATGTGTCATGCACACTTTGTCTCTCTCTAAACTAGTTATGAAATTATACAACCTTGAATTCAATTACAATGCAGTATTGTATTAATCAGTCTCGTAGGGATAGAAAAATACGACGTTAGTGTAGTTACGAGAACTTCCATTTAAGTTTATGAAGATATCAAGACAACGAAATAACAGTTAAGCACTTTAAACTAGCGCACAAAGGGTCATTATTAAACGGGTTTAAAAGTACATTTATTTTGATTGAATGAATGCACAAATATTCATATCTTTCTCTGCCTTCCTCTCTAAACTAATACTAGAATTTTCCAACCTTGGACTCAAATACATTGTCGTATTGTATTTAATGACCTTCATCCCCATCTTTTTCCGCTACGCGCACTCTCAAAGGTAAATCAAATACTCATATGACCCTTTCGGGGGTGGCCAAATTGGTGGAACAAGTGAACGCGGAGATCGAATGTCAAGAGTTCGAATCACCTGCCAAGGTCGAGTCCGTCGAATCTGGGTTGCCCAGTGCGGTTTACCTCTCCTGTGTGGTTTGCGGACTACTGCACATGGAGCTAGTTTACCCAATGTGCACTCACGGGT
>CAIGRO010233003.1:0-14313 GCA_903798355.1 Fraxinus baroniana | reverse complement strand
AAAAAAATGCACTCTCATTTTAATATGTACCAAACACACTCAAAATAAAGAATCAAACGTATAAAAAAAAGTGGTTTACACGGCTTAGTCGAGCCGAGCTGGGCCAGAAAGCCATTTGGCTCGGCTCGCGGATATTTGTAAAAAAAAAAAAGGCTTAGCTGAGCCAAGCCGAGCCGAGATATAAATAAAAATATTGAATCAAACGTTAATTAAAAAAAATACGGCTTAGTCGAGCCATAAAGCCATTTGGCTCGGCTCGGCTTATGAATGGTAACCACCAAAGTGGCTCTTTTATTTGTGTAGGATAAAATGTGTAATTAAAGATTAAATTTTGATTAAATTGACCAATTTTTTAACAATCAAAAACTTTACCAAACAAGTACTAAATCTCCTTCCAAAATATTGTTCTTTTGTTGCATGGTTAGAAGATCTTCTTTATTTATCCGTTTGTTCTAACCCACAAGTCTTACAAGGTATCGAAGCATAAAAAATATTTTAAGTTTATGTTTCGTCGTGATTTATTTATGAAAATTATACATGTACGATGTATTAGAATTTTTGTTAGAAAAAGGGTGAATTTAAACTCGAACTCATAGTGAGAACTTTTAAAATTGATGAGAAGTTGATATAATTCATTAATTTTGCAAAGAGAAATTGATGCTCTTTTTGTAGATGCACAACTCAACGGCTCAACGGATATTGGATTATCCACAATCTAATATGTTGCAGAAATCTTCGAGAAATTTTTGATATCGGACTCGAAAATCAACCAAACGATCACCAATCAACCGGCTCGACCCAACAACCCCTAACACCTTTGGTTGCCTCAATTTTATCCCCACAAAAGAGACACTTGGTGGTGGAGATATGCAACCGACATATGGAGGAAGGAGGAGAAAAACAATGGTTGAATCTCACCAAGAAACTCACCTCCATGGTTGCCTATTTCTTACTCAAACGAGTGCCTCTCTCAATCCTCTCTTGCACACACCCCACCCACATGAAGAAAACACACACACACACACACACACACACACACACACACACAGGCATTAGGTTTAGTTTTGAGCCAAGACTCACTCATAATGAGCCAAGTTAATGGGCTAACAATAACCAAACACATACATTAACCAAACTACCAACTCAACTAAAATATAGGCCCTCTAAAGGTGTATTAATTGTTTCCGAGTCAAGCCATCACTTTGATAGCGATAAAATATCCAACATTGATTTATATTCATCACCCGAATTTATGAGGTATCAAAAAACCAACAAATCTCCACATTGATACTCAATCATTCTATAAGCAAACAAAACACAAAGTTTATACTTGTATAATCAAGGTAACCAATAAAATTGGTATGACAGACCTTACATCGTGTTTCAAATCTGAAACACATAACATACCTTCTCCATATACTCACCCTGCTAAGGTTGAGAACACCCAAGTAGAAGCAGATACTTACAATAATCAATCAAGAGCAAATAAACATACGTTAGAGATATCATATAGGATAACACAGAAATATTTTCAAACATGTTCACATAGAACGATATATTAACACCAAGTTAATCAACCGGTCAACACATATGCAACAAATGCATAAATGACCCCCACAAAGAAGATCTCACCACACTTATCATATTCCATTCTGTATTGCTCATACCTCGAGAACACATATCTCACCTCATCGCCCACCATACTCACTAGACTAATCACTCAACTCATGTTTAACTGATAAATCTCTATAGATCCTAAGTTCTCGGGATAATCCTCTATCACCACATCACTTCTCTCAACCTACGTAGATAATGAGTCTCCACCTAACAAAAGTGATAAAAGTGCATCTCTCACACTCCACCTGATTAGAGTCTCTTAATAGATAAATGATTCCATCATTTGATCACCTCTCCACTCATGATCCAAAATCTACACTCCACATCCCCGGTACAAATCATCAATGAATCTCTAGGCATCTATACTCTACCTTACCAAAAGACATACAACACACTGCTAATACATCACAAACTACTATGCATACAAACAATTACAACAAGTAATAAGATCACTCCAATTCATGTCAATGCACATATCAAATACATTGAAATGCACATATAACCATGCTACAGAATTAAGCAATAACACACATACAGAAATGATTACACACGAACGCACATGCAATAGCTAGGTTTACACTCAATAAATCTCACTAGGGTCATCACTCGACCCTATAGCCAAATTCGCCTCGCCTCTCATCTTACCTTTCCTTTTATCATCATTTCTAGGACAACCTATTTTATCATGTCCAAATATACTGTAGTTAAAATATATCTTATTTTTCGCACTTGCCTTAGACCACATTTGCAATCAAAAGTCTTGTGAAAAACATTTTCATTTTGCCAAATTAAAAAATCACATTTTTCATTAAAACAGCACAGCTCAAAACATGTTATCATTTTACAAAAAAAAAAAATGCACAAAATACAAAATGCAACCAAACGACGACTACGAGTAAGTACATACACAATTAACACGGAATGGTCAAATAAACTTTCCTAATGTCACGTGCAATTCTAACAATGATAAATATTTGACAACAAATTCACAAAGAATTTAAGGCAAATAATTAAAAAGTGATTTCTAGGTCTAGCAACAGGCAATGATTACATCTTCACGGTAACCACAATCATAATATCACCCCCCACATGATGACTTCTAATGCAAAAAATAAATTGTTATCAATAACCATAACAGCAATAACAAAAGGAAAATGACACGATACCGAGCGGACCAATCTGAGTCCATAAATACCGAGTGATGTAAATTCCTCGCTTTCGGGCTATCACTATCCATCCCAAAGCTTCCGGCAATCGGAGCAACACAAAACGACACCCGACACCCGAACGTCAAAGGGAAAAATCGTCCAATTTTTACTGTATCGCTAGAAATTGAAAACGGACACCGCCATAGTGTTCACCATGCCACCAAAACATTTTGCCTGAAGACGTCGTTGCATAGTACACTAATGGTCACCGTTTCTCCAAAAGGTAAGTGATTTCGCTGGAAAACGTAAAAATAGGTCCAACAGAAATTAAAAAAAAAACTGGGTAGTTTTTGTCTCTATTTTTCTGCCTTCGATTCTGCCATTTTTATGCCGATTTTGGTCGATTTGTTTCACAGATTTCTCAACACAAGCTCTGATACCATTGTCGCAAATTTTTTTGAGAAATCTTTGATATCGGGCTCGAAAATCAACGAACAATCACCAATCAACTGGCTTGACCCAACAACACTTAACATCTTTGATTGCCTCAGTTTTATCCCCACAAAGGAGACACTTGGTGGTGGAGATATGCAACCCACATAGGGAGGAAGGAGAAGTGAAAAACAATGGTTGAATCTCACCAAGAAATTCACCTCCACGATTGCCTATTCCTNCAACAACACTTAACATCTTTGATTGCCTCAGTTTTATCCCCACAAAGGAGACACTTGGTGGTGGAGATATGCAACCCACATAGGGAGGAAGGAGAAGTGAAAAACAATGGTTGAATCTCACCAAGAAATTCACCTCCACGATTGCCTATTCCTCACTCAAACTTCTGCCTCTCAACCCTCTCTTGTACACACACCACCTACATGAAGAAAACACATGGCTATATATACCAAGACTCACTCAAAATAGGCCAAATTAATAGGCTAACAATAGCCAAATTCATACATTTATAACCAAACTACCAACCCAACTAAAACTTAGGCCCTCCAAAGGTGTATTAATTGATTTCGAATCGAGCCGTCACTTTGGTATCGATAAAATATCCAACATCGGTTTATCGTCATCGTCCGAATTTATTGGGTATCAAAAAACATAACATGATAAAAACTCCCTTAACAAACTAACATGGAACAAAATTAAATATTTCTTTAACAAATTTGATCTCTCGATCCAAACGCCCAAAATTTATTTATTTACTTATTTTTTTTGCTCTAATTGTTTCCTCCATTCCAAAACTCATTTTCAAGTCTAATACTAATTTTCAACTCTCAATGAGCTTCTAAAATAGAATTTCAACTTGACATATGACTCCAATAGCATTTCAAACTGAATTCTTCTTGATGTGCACTTAAATTAGAATTATTTAATTACTTCAAACAAGAAATTTGGGTCACACCTAAAATTCTAACTGATTTTTTTTAGGTGGGATGTGATCATTTCTTGTAGTTGTAAGTTGTAACCCTTCAATGAGAGGTCTATTTCTGGGACTATCTCGTAGTTCGATATTTTTCTATTACTGTATTTTTTTTTTCATTAATGAATTTTTCATAAATTATTTATTGTCATGATAGTTGACACATGTACTATGGTTCTGCTGTATGGGTGTTCTTCTGTTGCGATTTGGCATTTTTGCCTCGCTTCAATTGAGAATCAAAGACCTTATAGGTTATTTCGAAGATGTGCGAATCTCTTTTCGTTCAATTGAAAGGAAGGTATTTTGTATTATATATTCGTTATCGCTTAATTTATTTTCTTTGTTCTACTTCATTAATAAGTAATTTGCTTACATTTACATGTATAGTTAACCTTTTATGTTCATAGAAATCTATAATTTCTGTTTTTTTATAGTGGAGTTTTTACTGTTATTCTTTTTTTCGTTTGAGGTGTGACTGATTTAACTGCGATTCAAGTACATGGTTGGGTTTATGTCTTTTTTTTCCCCCTTATGTGCTTTAATTTTTGTTTCCTACTTTTCGTACTTTTCCCATTTCCTCATAAAAAATCCTTTTCTTTCGTTCTGTGTTATAAATGATGATCATTTTGAATTTATTTGTATATGCTTTGGACGAAAATATAATTATATTTCTATTATGATGCTAATATAGATAATGGTCATGAATTTTTTTTTACTTTTTTTCTATCTTTTTAGGTTGTATTATTTTTCAACTATTTTTATACCGTTTCCCTCCTGACATGGAGTTCTCGTGTTCCTTGAAATCCTTTTTGTTATCAATGAGTTTAAGGTTTGGAAGCTCCTGTTATTATATCTGTGTGTTGTTCAACTTCTTGCTCATATTTTAAAAGTTTATAGAATATTTTGTTATCCCTTTTTTTTTTTGGTTGCTGTTGTGTAAATTTTTTTTTTTTTTTTTTTGAAACCTTTGATTTTTTACATGGATGATTAAAATATTTTGTACCGTTGTTCTATGTAAAACATTCATGTTACTTTTTGCTTGATAGTGTCTTCCTGTTATTGGTCATGTTATTGGGATGAACAATATTACGTTGCTTAATTATTAGAATTAGGGTGCGATCCGAATTCTATTTGAAAATAATTAAAAATTCTAATTAAAGTCGACTTAAGAAGAATTCTTTGTTGAATACTTTTAGAATCATATTAGAAGTCTATTGGACAAACTCTAGTTGAAATTTATGTTGAACTTGAAGATGACAGGATATGAACAAAGAGATGAAAAAACATCATTGAGGCATTATTAATTCCCGAGATCGGCGCCGGGGCACCATGCCTGTGGTGCTGAGACCAAGACAATGATTTGAACGTCTCCTATTTGTTCCCTATATATATATATATATATATATATATATATATATAATCATTGTATTCTTTTTCCATATTTTAGTGAATTCTACTTTCCTCTACAAATTATTTTTTTAATGCGTTTGTGATCAATTACTTCATATTGTACCTTTTTTCTCTCCTATTATTACAACAAATTGATATCAGGGCAATTCGATATCTTCTTAGTTTTTTAGGTTGTATTCATATGGAGATTTTGATTTTAGGATAGCAACCATGAAGTATGATATCTCGCTTTTGGATTGCAACACAAGATTTTTGTTGTGACAGGTAAAGATGCAAGCAATGCTTACTCAAATGAATGTGGTTGATGAGTTGTTGGGATTTAAAAAAATGGCCACAACTTGGAATTAGAAGGAGAAACAATGTAGGGATCGGAATACCATATCACAAATTCACTTCATCTTTTGAATAATATTCTTTAGGATGTTTTGAAGGAAAAGCCTGTCGCTATGTTATGGTTGAGAATGGAGCAATTATTTACAACAAAGAGTCTAACTAGAAATTGCACTTGAAACATCGCCTTTATTCTCATCGTATCTCTATCCTTAACTGTTTTAAGGAAATCATCGCTGATTTAGAAACTTTGAAAGTTAAATATGATGAATAAGATTTGCGTTTGATTTTTTTGTATTGGTTCCTCGCTTCATATATGTCGTTTATAGACATGATTTTATATAGTTGTGATACTCTTACTATCGAAGAAGTTAATGATACTTTAATTTAAAGGAAAAGATGAAGTGTCTCATTGGAACTGGAGCTCATAGAGATGACCTTGTTGTTGATGATGATTGTGCAAGAGGCAAATTAATGC
Source organism: Fraxinus baroniana (assembly GCA_903798355.1). Classification (NCBI taxonomy): domain Eukaryota; kingdom Viridiplantae; phylum Streptophyta; class Magnoliopsida; order Lamiales; family Oleaceae; genus Fraxinus; species Fraxinus baroniana. The sequence continues at coordinate 7,904 of CAIGRO010233003.1, read as the reverse complement.
TTAACTTCACAAATAAAATTTGTAATTATTACAAGGAGTAACACTTGGTTAAAGAATGTTATAAGTTGCAGAATAAAGAAAAATTGGCTACACCTAATTAGAACGGAAAGCAATTAGATACTTAGGTGAAGTCGGTGTTGGAGAAACGTTTCACAATGATGGAGAGCTTTTGATTATTTCTGAAGCCGACTTCAAACCTGACGACAATTGGATTCTTGATATGATTTGCACTTTTCTTATGTATCTTAATCGGAATTCTTTACAACATATGAAGAAGTTTAATCCAAAGGTGTCGACGTGTTATCGATAATAATACACCTTGTTGGATATTTGGTATTGGATGGGTCAGAATTAAGTTTTTTGATGGAAGTATTAGAACATTTGATGCAACGCGGAATGTTCCTAATTTGAAGAAAAATATTATCTCTTTGAGTACTCTTGACTTGAAAGAGTACACATTTATTGGTGAAGGTGGAGTCCTAAAGATTCGTAATACTATATTGCAGGGAAAGAGAAAGTCCCAATTCAATGTCTTGCAAGGTACCATAGAATCTTTGAATGTCAACCAACAAAGATTTGGAGCTTAGGTAGATTGTGAGTTTAGTTCAGTACCGTTGGAGTTCTGTTTAGGGTCTACTTTGATGAATTTGTTTAAGTCAATTTCGAAAATTATGGATAATTCTGCTTTGCAATCATTACCAGTTTTGCCATTGTATTTAATTGCTACAAACAGACTCGTTTGTGAGATTATGCTGCCACATAGGTACAAAAATGCTGATTAAGTTGATTTTGCTTCATTCGTGGTTGAAGGTGTTGATTCTAGCCAATATACTTCTGTTGAAGCATTTTGTGATGATTCTGTTACAAGGCTTGTTTCAGCCTTGTTTGGTGATTATTAACCACGTTTGATTTTGTTTCTCGAGATTTGTACAACTTTGGTGTCCAATGGTGTTCTTGAAATTTTATTAATCAGTTTTTGAGTTTGAACCCATTCGGATTTATTGGTAGAGGTGGGAGGATATTTACAAGTTGAAAATTTTGATGAAGAATTTCATTTGAGTTTTTTATGGAGAGTTAAAGTTTAATACTTGCAGTGGAATTTGTCTCTAAGTAGAGAATCATTAAAATTTACTCATTGCAGTGAAATTTGTGTCAATGAGAAATTTATTAGAATTAAGGTGTAACTCGAATTCTATTTTGAAGATAATTGAGAATTCTAATTAAAGTTGACTTAAGAAGAATTTTTTGTTGTAATTCTTTTGGAACTCTATTCGAAGTCTATTTGACAGATTTTAGTTGAAATTCTATTTGGAAGCCCAATTGAAGTTGAAATTTGTGTTGGATTTGAAGAGGACAAGATATGGACAAAGGGATAATGAAAAACATCATTTCTTAAGATCGGTGATGGGCCTGTGCTGGCTTTTCCTCTCCTAATCCGTTTTCGATGTTTTTTGCATTCTACTTCAATAACAACACCAAGACAGGACGTCATCTATTTGTTCTCTATATATAATTAATTCTTTATTATATTTTAAATTGAGTTAGACAAATTATAAACAAAATTATTTATACTCTTTATATATTTAAGTGAATTCTCATTTCCTCTACAAATTATTTTGTTCTTGAGATGCTTGCATGGGGTAAGGCTGTAAGTTGCTTGCTAAGGGCATGACTTATGCTTCTTGCATAGGACAAAGCTGTGTGTTACTTGTACGGGGCAAGGCTTATGGGATCTTGCACGGGGCAAAACTATGAGTTGCTTACATGAGGCAAGGCTTTGAAGGTCCTTGATAGGGAACTGAACTGGAGTGGATGTCCTTATTGGAGGAGGTCTTGAACATGTATTAATCATGACTTTTGGTAGCGCTTCCCACAGAAGGTGTTAATGACGCTACCAAAAATCTGCATTTGTGAATACTTGAGTTTGACGATAAGGAATGAACAGAAACAAGATCTCCAAGACTTGAAACGATTGTGTCAAGGATCTACACCTAAGGATACATGAGCTTGATGATTGAGAACGAGCACGAACACGATCTCTAAGACTTGAAACAAAGGCGTCGAGATATATCATTGTCGCTTCTCCAATGCTTAAGTTAGCGAAAAGGGAATTTATGCAAAATGCTATATGCTAAAATATGTAAAAGCATACCTAAATATTGAACAAAGGCATTCTAGTTATAGAGGTAGGAAATGCAATCATAGTAGAATTTGGTCAATTGAATGCCTCATCTTATTTAAGAGTCCTCCATGAAGTGGACATTGGAGTTCTACTATAATTGTATAACCAATAATAGTTTGGTGACAATAGAATTATAAAGGTAGAATCATTTTAGGTTAGGAGACTTGATAGAAAAAGAGTGAAAATGATAGTGAAGAGCACGAGATGCTCAAGGACTTCAAGCTTGAATTCGAGCTCGAGGATGCTCCGGCCATTATAACTTTGAGCTTAGGGCTGGATAAAACTCTTGAATCGAATCAAATCGAACCGGATCTGAACCAAACTGAATCGATCGGTTCTTTTTTAAGTTAAATATCCGAACATGTATCTGAATCGAGAACCGATGGGTTTGGTTCGATTTCTCGATTCTAGACCAAGAACCGAAGAATCAAATTTTCCTAATTTTTTTTTATTTTAAATAAGTCAAATTATTTTATTTTTTTAAATAAAACTAATAAATTTAGTCGAATCCTAAAATATGATTTTTATTCTTTCTAATTTCAGCAAAGTCCAACTTAATCAAATTGGCCTAAGTTTTACCAAAATCTCTTATTCTACCGTAGTGTCGTTTCTACCGTTCTATTATAGTGAACTCGTTATCTTTCTATTCCTGTGATTTTAACAGTCAAATTAATGAAGAACTCAACAAAGAGGGATGCAAAAGATATCGCGAGATTGGACTCGAGTTTGAACCCGACGATTTCATTTACTAAATAATCGAAAATTCGGTTCGGTTCGGTTCTAAAGAGAGCCGAACTGGACTATGCCCAACTTTACTTGAGACCGGCCACATGACCTCGAGGATGTTCTGACCCAAGGAGAATGCTCGACGTTATCATGGCCTCGAGCATGAGGTCGTGGGTTGTTGGGTCGTACAAAAACTGTACACATCAAAAAGTATAGGTAGAAGTCGTATTGAAAGTTTAAACCACTGGACATGTCGACGATAAACTTATTTATTATTAACTAAATATTAAATTGTTGATTAATCAATGAATTAATTTGTTAATTAATTAAGGATTAAACTAAACACAAGAATAATCCCTCATTACCGCACTAGGTTGCCACTTCATGTTCATAACTACATTATAGCCTCTATTAACGCTTTGTTGTCCCTTTGATTGTACAATTATCTAATTTAGCAAAAATTAAATTACTGAAAGATTAAGAAGTCAACAACGATTATAAATGAAAATTAAATATATCTTACATTGTACATCTATTAAAAGATTCAATAAAAGTACTTATTTATCTATTGTGATGATTTGTGATTTGAGTACCAGATTCACAATACATTTGCATTTCTAGTTAGAATTGAACGTGTCTTACGTTATTTTGAAATATTTTATAAGTTCTCATTCATTTACTTTTTTGATCTAAGTATGATAGAAATGCAAGCCGCTAAAAATAAACGTTAAAAATTATACATGCACGTAAATAGTGAAATGTATACTTGAACGTGAATACTAAAATTACTACTAAATGCATAAATGAATATGAATGACAAATACGATACATAAATTAATGTGAATATTAATTAATTTAGAATTAATACCAAGTAATATATATGTTACAACTAATGCTAAATCATTTATATTAAATGATTATAATTTAGTTTCCAATTAAATGAAACTGAATATTAATTAGCATATATGGCCGTGAATAATGAACTACATTCTTGAATGTGAAATTTTAACTAATATTAATTAGGAAAAAGCTACTCTTACAGTCAATTACACAGCTTTTCAAACTTGGCGATGTGGCATTGACCCGGCCCAACAACAACAAAAATAACCCGACCCAAAACTGAACTCCCATTTCCCATTTCGTGGAGAGAGAGAGAGAGAGAGAGAGAGAGACCTAATCCCCAAATTAGAAACTCCACAAGATCTCCCTCCAACAACGACATCTCCTTCCCACCGTCAAGTTCCCCGTCGATTCCAGCCACAGTAGTGCCCACCGGTGGTGTCGTCGTCCTCCAGCACAACTCTCCCTTATTTTTTGTTGAGCTACATTTTGGATTTTGCTTGGACATTCATCGCACAACAGATTTTCGAGCTGGTAAGTTTCCCTTATTTTTTTGTTGAGAAAGTTTGCATATATTGGTGTGTGTAGTATGAGTATCGTGTTTAGGTAGCACCAAAATAATTATTTCTCTTTGTGCTAAAAAATAAATACTCCTTATGATTTGCAAGTTAAAATGATGGTTACTCAGTTAGCAATATTCCCATTTGGCAGCATTTTTAGCTTCAGAATTCTCTTATATGTTTTATGGAGTTAATGGGTTTATGGAATAAGAGATAGAACTAAGACCGAATCCAAGATTTTGACTTTTCAGATATCAAAGATGGAGAGACAGTATGGATTTACAAATAAATTTCCGATTTGATTAGTTTTGCATCTTATAGGGGCAACTTGTAATTTTAGTACTGTAATTGAATTGGTTTTTTCTTTAGGTGATTAGTTTTATATCTAATAGGGGCGACTTGTACATTGATTACTATAATTGGATTAGTTTCTTTACAACCTGATTTCTAAACTTAATTGAAGACGAGTCACTTATTATTATATGGAAAATTGCCATTTATAAGTTGTGTTGATATTTCAGTTAATGGAAGAACTATTAAAGATGATGATAGTTTAATGCATTTTGTGTGTGTTCAGGTCAGGGAGTAGAGGAATCTGGTTAGTTTCTTCCAATGGCCGCACCTGGAGCTAGAAACATAGGGCTACCACTGATGAATCTTGTAAGAATAAAAGGAGTACCCATTTTACAACAATTACATCTTGAGGAGAGACTGCTTCGAAAGTCAACAGATAACTGGTGCATCATCGATGATGGAACATATGACCCAACTATTGTCATGGGTATATCAGGGTCTGTAAGTTATGTTTGAAATTGTCATGAGCCGGTTGATGATTTGTCGCGTATGTTGAAATCTCTTGCCAAGATAACGGATGAGAAATACTTGGAGATTTCCCTCAACATAAAGATGTGCAAGGGAAAAAGAGTTTTGGATGATTTTATCTAAAATTCGATGTGTTAGAATGGTACTTGAAAGGTTTGTATTTGGTGACCGTTTGGACATTTCTATGTTAATTTGGACGTGAAAATGAAGTTTGTAATAGTTTGTAATTTGTGAAAATGAAGCTTGTAGTACTTTGTAATTTGTGATTGTAAAAAAATAGTGAATGCGTCGTTGGATTATTCTACAATTGTCTTTGGATATTCTAAGAGAGTTTTACCAACTTTGAGAGAGATGTAGCTAAATTGGATATAAGTTATTCTGACCACTAAAATGGATATGCAACGTGTGAGATATATGTAGCTGGATTCATTTCACATAACTCATTGGTCTACATTTAATGAGTTCACAGGATTATGGGTAGAAAAGTCCTAGAAATAAAATTAATTAAATCACACATTCAAACAAGTTATTGTTATTATATTGAGAATCTGAAATTAAATCACATTCAAACATACTTTCATAAAAGCCATTACAATGTGAAATAACCACAGCTTATAACTGGTTTAGAGTCAACAAGTCATTACAATCTCAAATAAACACAACTTTTAACTACAAATCAATACAAACATAAAGTTTTTTCATGCCGAAAGACACATCCTCATCGATGTTCATTGATAGGATTGAAAAATCGTCTTATTGAACAACCATCTAGTCGATAGTCCATTTCAATTCCAGCTGCTTTATAAGTCATTCCAGACGTTGGAGTATGAATGTGTGCGGAAAGACCTGCAACAATAGTAGCCTGTGGAGTGGAATAGATGGTACTTGACATCCAACCTGGTACAACACTTTGAGGGAGGGTGATATCAGTGGTTGCATGAAGAATCAGTTCCAAACGAAAATGCTTTTAAATTTCCATTGTTGCTTTTCCTACACCAATATTTCCATCGTTGTTTTTCCTACATTAATGTAAGACATATTCTTTATTACTAACTAACGTAGAATGCTCAATTTGTAAAATTCATTTTTCCCCGCTCACAATAACATTTCTGTGCAATTTTCAAAAACAGGGCAAAAGAAACTAATGCAATTTTCTATATAATAATAAGCGACTCAGTTAAGTTTAAAAATCAGGTTATAAAGAAACTAATCCAATTATAGTAATCAATGTACAAGTTATCCCTATTAGATATAAAAATAATCACCTAAAGAAAATACCAATTCAGTTACAGTACTAAAATTATAAGTTACCCCTATAAGATACAAAACTAATCAAATCGAAAATTTATTTGTAAATCCATACTGCCTCTCCATCCTTGATAGCTGAAAAGTCAAAATCTTGGATTCGGTCTTAGTTCTGTCTCTTATTCCATAAACCCATTAACTCCATAAAATATAGAAGAGAATTCTGAAGCTAAAAATGCTGCCAAATGGGAATATTGCTGACTAAGTAACCATCATTTTAACTTGCAAATCATAAGAAGTATTTATTTTTTAGCACAAAGAGAAATAATTATTTTGGTGCTACCTAAACACGATACTCATACTACACACACCAATATAAGGGAAACTTACCAGCTTGAAAATCTGTTGCGCGATGAATGTTCAAGCAAAATCCAAAATGTAGCTCAACAAAAAAATAAGGGAGAGTGGTGCTGGAGGACGGCAACACCACCGATGGGCACTACCGTGGCTGGATTCGACGGGGAACTTGACGACGGGAAGGAGATGTCGCTGTTGGAGGGAGATTTTGTGGAGTTTCTAATTTGGGGATTAGGTCTCTTTCTCTCTCCACGAAATGGGAAATGGGAGTTCAGTTTTGGGATGGGTTATTTTTGTTGTTGTTGGGCCAGGAATGCCACATCACCAAATTTGAAAAGTTGTGTAAATGACTGTGTAATTGGCTGTAAGAGAAGCTTTTTCCTATTAATTAAACGAATATGAATGTTAATTAATTGATAATTAATAACAAGGACATGAACGTGAATGTGAATATGAAATTCTAATTGATATTTATTAAATGAATGAGAATGTTAATTAATTGAGAATTAATTATAGTATTTATTACAATTTGTAAATTAAATACATATTGAAAAACGAAAAGTAAGATATTATTAAATTAATTGAATTATAGTAGGGCTATAATTGTCTAAAAAATGATTCACTGATATTTAACATATTATAGATTAGTCGACGTTGAACGTACATTGCAGGTTATTATAATAAAATGTTTTATAAGTGCTATAAAAGAAATATTTGAATATGCGTGAATGTTAATAAATTTAAGATTAATACCATAGAATATACACGTGACAATAAATGTTAAATCATTTATTTAATTTTCATTTATGTAAAGCGGGGAGTTAATTAGCATACATGTAATGCATAAATGAAGATAAATATTAATTAAATGAATGTGAATTTTAATTGATTGAGAATTAATAATAGAGAATTCATATATTAATGAACTCACATAAGTAAAATGAATTTGTCGAATGTATATATACATTGATAGTAACTTAATGGTTAAATAAATTAAATATATATTAAAAAACGAAAAGTAAAATATTATTGAAATAACTAGGTGCAAGCAACGTGCAATGCACGTTTACTTAGTTTATATTTAATAGTTTTGTTTAAGAATTAATTTGTTATTAATAAAGATGTAATTTTTTTGGTTAATTAAATAATTAATGATGTAATGTTTATGTAAT
>CAIGRO010232992.1:0-14910 GCA_903798355.1 Fraxinus baroniana | reverse complement strand
AAATATTGAATTTGTTTCCAATTATTTTTTGTCTGTAACATATCATTCTCAAAATTAAAAAATATTAGGATTTTCATCAATTAAGCTCATTTTGCTAACCTTGCTTATATATATCCATTTAATCCTTCGTATTAAATGCTAATATTACCTTCAAAATAACAAAGTCTGTGCATTGCATGGCCCTAACTAGTATATATATAAAGGGTGATAATAGGACTGCATGTTGACTATTAATTAATCTAGCACAAAAATCTCATATGATCTAAACTGAAAATCGGTCCTTGAGAATCCCTGGATTTTACAAGTTTACTGTAGTATTATCAACTAAAATCAAATTCGAAAGTTAAAATCCCAGAATTCACACAAAAATATCTCGTAAGCCCCAAAAATGAAAACCAATAAAAAAGTTCCAAACTACTTCAAGGCTCAAATTTATCCACCTCGAAGGAGGAACAAATATTTCCGAGTTTTACTGGAGTATTGATTTGATCCCATCAGATTATTTTGCAAAGCAATTGCTGGAATCAGAGAAATTGATGGTAGAGGAAGACTCCGCCACCGGAACAGAGGGCTCGGCGCCGCAGAACAGACCATCAGCTGGGGTAGAAGTAGTAGTAGCAGCAGCTCATGTATTTTGAAGAAGAATTTGAAGAAAAGAAGACATGTCTTCTGATTCATTGCTTCAATACAGATCCGCCATTTTAACATTCCAACACACTAATATGTTCACGAATTCATCCAAAAAAAAAAACCAAAACAAAAACAAACAAACAAAAAAAAAAAAAAATAACAAACAAACAAAAAAATGGCCCTTAAAAAATTATGGGCTTGAGGCGGCAGCCTCTTGGGCCTCTTCTTAGGTCCGGCCCTACGTGCATGGAGGTTATAGTATTATATATAAGGAAGATTTTCAACGTTGAAAAATATATCTTTAACATGAAAGTCATATTATTTGTATTCTAAAAAGTTCATTTCCAAGTTTGTTTGCTTGATTCAAACTTTGGATTAAGGTTTTGATTACTCCAATAAACTATTTGCATGCCTTCAAGCACTTATCCTGGTAGCGGCAAATATTGTTTGATGACAGCTATTCATAATTGTGTGCAAACATTCTATTTTCGGCGAATCATCAGATTTTCTTTCTAGTTCTTCTTCAACGCTTGATCAAATGAACTCCATAAAGATTCTCCATCTGAGCTGTTCCCCGAGTCATATGGTTCACCGCCTGTATCTCCTGAAAATGCTCTACAAATGTGGATTGCCCAATCTGAAAATATTGTGAAAGAGCAGTTGGGGAAATCAGCTAGCTGGACTCATGAGGTTATTCAAATATGATTTTAATCACTTTTGCAATACAGACTATTAAATCTGTGCCACTTTGTTTCATGCATTGGCTAAAAAACAATTATTTATTGTCCACCATAAAATTTTACGGGCACTAGAAAATAGTATTCAACAATCAAACTTAATTTAGATGCTAAAGAACTTGTCGTAAATTCTCAGTTTTCTTATTTTCTTCTAGCGCAAGGTTCAGATAAGAAAAGAAAAGTAAAAACCATAAACAAGTGGCATTTAATTAAATCTAACTCAGAATTATTTATTTATTTTTTCCCTACACTGCTTAATATTTTGGATGGCCCGTAAAAGCTTGTAATATTTCCTGGCTTGTACTGGAAGAACTCGATAACATTACTCCAGTTGAGCCCGTGTCAAATCTGCCACCTGAATCTCCCAAAAGTGTTTCAGAACTTTTTCTGTCCAGTGGATTTGAGAACACAGATAAAGAGAAGCAGGAGGGTAACTTAGCTAGCTCCCCTGATGAGGTCATTAAGTAATTTATTTCAATGGTGAATAGTCGGCAAGAATTAGGGTTCAGCAAAGATTTATGGTCTAAACTGTTATACTTTTATCTTACGGCCGTATCTGTTGCTTGATCAAAATGAATCGGAATTTCAGTTTAAACTTACAACCAAAACTAGATTCAATTTGTATTTTTCAACTACTTGAAATCATGAGCATGAAGGGAGCTCCCAAATCTGAAATACATCAAAGTTGGCCCCAACCCTATTAACTTTTTATAACCATTGTATAAAATAAAAGGCTTAAAGAAATGACATATGCCCTAACTTCCATTAGTTCAAAATTTTATGGAACAAACAAGAAATTAAATATTCCTTCATCGATCATTTACATAAATTAATTTCTTCATTACGTTGTGCTGGAAGAAACCTCTAACCCTCATGAGGGTACAACGTCAACAAGTAGCAGCCAATTGCAGAAAAATCCTAAACAAACGGAGAAAAATACGTAATTGGGCATTACCGGGCGGATGAAAAGTCTAGACAAAGGAGCGAAAGAACGGTAAAAGTATAGGAAAAGAAGACAAGGTAAAGGATGATGAGTTTGTTAACTGTTACCACATCTACTTATAGTGTGCTTCATTCTCATGTTTTTTTTTTGGCTATTTGTTAAGAAGATAAAATAAGACAATTTTTGCTGCATATATATTTATTCATGTAGTTGCATACAACAATAAATCCGACATTGATTAAAGACGAGTACGTAGCCAAGGTCCTTGTTGTATGGTTATTTCATTTTTATTCGATATAAGATTTACCATTATGAATAGAGGTAGAAACAATATTTACATGATAATTTTATATATTTTGTCACCATGGATGAAAAAAAGATGCCAACTTATGGATAATTAAAGAACTCCTCATGGAGTCTTTTCACAACCGTCATACTTATTGGTTAATTAATATTTGAGATATTCATTTTTATTTTAAGGTTGCATAGATGTGTTACAATAAAACTGAAATTTGTTAGATGATTTAGTTTTAAAGGTTAAACCCCAACCTTGGGGCCCCCCACCTGCCCTGCCCTGGATCTTGATGAAGGAGGTAAATCGCAAGTTATGTTTCCAATTGTACATGGTGAAAGGCTGCTTGTACACTTACACTTATCCAATGGTCAAATCCATATTTCAGGATTCGAACCCTTGATGCGGCAGTCTCAAGCAAAGTTGACGCTTTTCCACCTTCCCCATTTACCACTTGGAGATGTGCCCTGGGAGCAGATGACTTAGTTTTATATTTTATTATTGTATGCAGTACCATGTTGAATTTAGCACGAACAAGAAGTTAAATAATATGAAATATGTTTGAAGTCATATCGACTCATACTTTTTTTGTGTTGCCAAAAGTAAAAATAAATGATGGCGATCAAGTTTGACAAAGTTTTTGACTCTGTGGCACGTGTTGCAATATTGTGGTGGCAATAATGCTTATATTCAATTGTATTTACTATTTATGAGTGTCAATCACATTTTATCTTAATGTTGATCAATTGATTTCTTTATTGAGAGGTTACTAAATATCATATCGTTATATAGCTATTCACTTTTCTTCAAAATTATAGAATCTGAAAAAGCACGATATTAGAACATTATTTTCACATGCAACCTACGTGGGCATTTCCTACTTTAATAAAATTGTTCTATATCATTTAAAAAAAAAAAAAAAATTCCTTCTTCCAAGAATGTAGATGAAGAATGCTAGCTTGTGTCACAATTTATTCATTTTCTTTATTTATATTTTTATGTTTTGAACGCTATATGAAACATTATTCTCACCATTTCATGGGTGCCTTTTTTCCTACTTATAAAACTTTAGATTTATTTTTCAAATTTTATTCAAAATAATTCCTCTGTTAAAAACTTTTAACGACAATGGTTTTACGTATAGGTGTGTCTATATAATTCTTTAGGAATAGTTTAAATTGTATAGCAGACGTACGCCAAATTCTCACCTATTTATGGAAAACCCTCAGCTTGTTGTCCAACTATCAATGGAGTAAAGAAACACTTACACCAATTCTACTGGCCAAGCAATTATGTAAGGCTGTAAGCTAAAGCCTTTTTATTGTCTCTAAGCAAAAATATCAAGATATGGTCTAATCTCACTGGTTATAGTTTTCATGATTTCCCTATGATTTATCTAAGTGTCTGATATGTGTATTTTATGCACTTATTTGACCTTTAAATAGAGACATTAGGATTCCAAAGTTTAGAGACTGAATTGAAAATATTAAAAAGTCGATTTAGACCAAGAAACGATAATTGAAGAATAGATTGAATCAATTGGATGAGATCCGAAGCCAAAAGATGGAAATTGCACAAAGAAAGAATTGAAGTGGGCAAAGAAGCAAGTTTAGGGACCAAAATGCACTTTCTGCATTGGGTGCGATCGCACTCGTTGGTTTTCAGCAACCCGAGGCCAAATTAGTTGGCCATTACAACCGCACGCTATAGGCCCATGCGATCGCACTGGCCAATTATTGGCCACAAGCAGCTTCCTTCTTTGACTGAAACTCTATATGGAAAGGACTTTTGACAAAATTTAGACCTAATTTCAGCCACTATATATACAGAAGAAAGGCAAACATTGAAGGAAGCTCTCATACCTTTCTCATATCATAAAATTTTACAAGGAAATTGAGTTGATTCACTAGAAATTGGAGAAAGGAGCAAATTTAGCAAGCGGGTTGAATCAAGAAACATCTAGAAAATTAAAATTTGGAATTAAAGATCAAGAACAAGAAATAGATTTCACATCTAGTTACTCTAGTTATAGATTTTGGGTGATGCGTTTCCGTTCTTCTTGTTGTTTATTCATTACATTCATGTAAGGCTAGATTTCTTTTGTGTTGAATGAAGATGAATCTTATTGTTTTATTATAATTTTATTTTTAAATCTAAAGAACAAGTAGTTTAGTTAATTTGTGTTCTTGATTGATTTTGTATAATTTGTTCTATTATTCAATTTTTTGATCACCAATTAGGTAATTGGTTGTTTGTTAGTCTTGAAAGGTTCACAATAGTTTTAGAACTTTGCAATTTCAACACAGGGCAATATATGTTAAGAATAACATGTATTGCATGTGTAATCATATAGATAATCATGTAATTGAATGTATTGCGTAGCATATGAATTCGGAATAGGAATATGACTGAGTCGCGCTTAGAATAAGTTTAATTTATCTCGGGAGATTAGTTAAAAAAAAAATTGGATTACCAATTGTCCTGAATACACAAATCACACTAAATTACATAAGTCGAGAATTGGAAATAGGACACATATATCTCTTATTTTATTTTAAAATCATCTTCATTAATTAGTAGATTAATTTTAATATAATACATTAAATCTCTTTTGTCACGTTTATATTCGAGTTTGATAACGGACTAATAGAATTCAATTTAAAGTTTGTTCCTCATGGGATGATACTCTTCTCATCACATTATTACTTCTCAACAATCCCGTACACTTTTCGAGCGTGCATGAAAAAGTTCAAAATTTGTTTTGTTATTTTTTGTTACCCACCATAATCGTGATCTCTCTTATGTTTGGTGTTCTTTTCAGGTACTATTCAATAGTGTATGAATGATTTAGCGGTAGCAAAACTTTTGCAATGATTAATTCCAACATGGACGATAAAGATATTCTTGTAGGAGATCTATGTTGTAAAATTTCTTATGGAATGCATTATACTGGGTACTAATTGTATACATGCACTGATTTCCTTATGTCAAAACTTTTGCTGTTTAGACAATATTTAAGATTTCGAAAATAAGTACTTAACGAATCTGATAAGTGTTACATGCTTGTAGGATATTATGTACCTGCCGATGGGATGAGGACATCATGCTTATGGGAGATGGTTCTTCCCTCTTCAACGAGAATGTACTTGCAAACAATTATAATGAACTCATCAAGTTGGATGAAAGCAAAATGGTTGTAGGCGATGTTATATACGGGGACATATTTAAATTTTAGGATGTAATTCCCTTGAAAAAGTTAATAAAAAAAAAGGAAAAAAAGAATTGACATTGCGTGTGGATTTAGATTGTGAATCGGCCATTCAATCATAGGGATATCAACTATTGAAGAAGAGTATAAAAAGGATAACAAATTAATAAAAAAAAGAAACCAAACAAAGAAGTATCAAATATTGAAGATGGAATTAACATACAATCTTGCGACTTCAATGATTTTTCAACAATTGTTTTTGTGATTAAGCCCGGTAAGAAGGTGGAAGTCTTTGTAGTTGAGTTTGAATCGGATGAAATAAACAAGTTTTATGACACAATGAAAGGGACAAGGCAGAGGTTTGGAGAATAAATGAAAAGTGAAGCAAAGTCAAAAAGATGCAAACTAAGTAAGGCATCAAAAGTTTTCTTTAGAATTTCATGATACAGATTGTCAAAGTCAAGCTAATGACTATAAACAAGCACTTATGAGGATGCCAATTTTCTTTCCTTTTATTTATTTGGCTTTATAGAAGGTAGTTTTTACTGCTTTTGTGTGCTAGGTAATAGTTTAGGTATCTTCATCCCCATATTACCTTATTGGTGAATGTGTTTGAACTTAATATGAAGTGTTCCATATTATTGATGATTGATTTCTCTTCATTTTGTAGGAACATGACAACTGGAAACACACAAATCAACTATGGACAAGAGAAATGACACAGTCAAGTGGACTATCAAGCTATGATATTTTTGTTCCAAATCTGCCTCCATTATCAGACATATATCTGGGAGTACTTTATTCCTTTTTCCCTTTTTATTTATTGCTTAATTGATAATATTTTAAGACATTGAAGGCAATGTTAGATTTAAGTTTGGGGTGGAAAAAATATTGAATTTTTATTGCATTTGTGTGATTGTGTATTGCTTTATTATATATGAAAAAGTAGAAAAAAAATTGAAAATTTTAAAATTTTAAAAATATTTTATTTTACTTGCTTGTGGATTAGGTAGCCTTGTTGGCTATTATGTATATATTTAGAATTATATGTTGATTTATGAATTATGAATAGGTTACATGTTTAGATTAATAGATACTTATCCATACAGAACTCGATACTATTTGAGCAAGTGAATTAAGTTAGCACAGTGAAATAATGAGTTGATTCATATTCGTGATAGGTTGAAATAGTGAAACTTAGATGCTAAACCCAAACAACCATTATATTATACATCCTTATACCATTCTTATATAGCTTGGAGGTGATTGAACTGTTGTAGAAAAATAATGAGGTAAATGAAAAATTTGTATTTGTAAATTGTTGTGTGGATTGTCTTAGGTGAATAAGATGAAGATTAGATGAAACTCTTTCAAGTTGGAGGTCGGTTATTGAGAATGGGATGTTTAATTAGGGGTAACTTTAATCATTGCATAAAAAATGGGGGAAAAAAAAAAAAGCTACCATGATTTATGAGTGAAACCTATCCTATAAAAGACTCCAATGACAGAACTTAATGAAATCCAAAAAGAAAACTCAAAAAGGGATCAAGCTAGTGCTTGAAATGGAATAAGCACAACCAATATGAAAAAAACGAGTGCAGAAAATAGAAGACGCACTACATGCATTGATTAAACTCCAAACACATGTTTAAGAGAACTAGACTTTTAACAAGGGCCTAGTCTAGTTGAATCTTACACGTTAAAGTAATCAAAATACAGGAGAATTCCTATTTATTGAGATTTTGACCTATAATTAGTGAGAACTATCCGAACTAAAGAGGGTGATGATTAGTATCAAAATTCAACCTAAGATTACTCATTGTAAATGAGAGTTAAAAGAATAAGTTTAAGAATGCATATCTCACGAGTGAAGAAATAATATTTTTGACCATTGAGGGTCAAGAATTGAAATAACTTGTGAATTTATGGTGTTTTACTTAATTCCTCACACACCTATATCAATTTTACATTGAGGGCTTGTCTGGTTCCACTATTAATCAAAATTCCAACCGTTAATGGCCGCACATTTTGAATCCTTTGTGAGAGGATGGGCCCCACTTTTTAAAAATCAAAGGTAAAAAAAGCCATGTTTTCCCGATTTTAAGCTGAAGAAGACAGGGCTGAATAAATAGAAATTGTGATTTTGAAATTGTTCATATATTTAATATAATGATTTCAATCCTGAGACAAACGATATATTATCTAACTAAAATTTGTTGCATGCTTGTTTCTTGAGATATGTTAGAATTCTGTTTGAGGACAAACAAATCTTCAAGTTTGGGGTTATTTAATAAATGTATTATAAGTGTATAAAATACAATTATCTAGATCCCTACATATAGACATTTAGGAGTATTTTTTTTTATAAATTATAGTTTAATCTCCTGTATATTTTGTTGTTAAGTAAAACTCAATGATTGGAACTTAAATTGAAAGAAATAAACGAAAAAATGAAGGATTTCCAAAGTTTAAGGACTAAAAAGCAAATATCCAAAATTTGATCCAGACCAAGAAATGATGAATTAAGAATGCATAGAATCAATTGGATGAGATTTGAAAGAGAAGAAAGGACTCAGGCTGAACATCCAAGAAAAGTTGGGGACCTAGTCATAGTTTTCCATAAATTACTATGTTGAGATCACGCCATAGTATGGGATGCGATCTCTTCCCTTGATTTTAGACCACCCGAAAGCAAAAGACTTGAACCATGTGACTCCAAGGAGGAATACCATGCAAGCGCATGGTGATTTTTCGACCATATGAGATTTGATTTCTTTTTCCGATACAAAAACTTATGGGAACTAGATTTGGATGTGTCTTGTTTGCTAAAATTATAAATCACGAGTGCACAAGTCACGTTCAAGTAATAAAGTGGATTATGAGTCTGAGTCGATCCCTCGAGAATCGTTTACTTAATTACGCAGTAGTTAATTTAATTCGAACATCGAAAACACACAATAAAATCTCACTTTAAAATAATATGATTAACTTAAAATCTAGAAAAAGTAATAAAAACAAAAAATCTAAAATTGGGAAGATAATGAGGTAATTAGGATTTATGATTTTACTTAACCGTCGCCTAATTAATTCTCCGCACATAAATTAACAAATTACTTATTTAGTATGTTAAATCCAATTTTCTTATTTTAACCAATAGCTTCTCCCGAGTGAAATTACCCATAATCAATTAGTTTAACCTACTATATTTCTATGTCGAATAAAATCCAATCAATCCATTAAATCTTTGTTAACATAGTTCAATGGGTCATCTAGGGTTAGGAATATATCTATCTCCTACAAAACCTAGGGTATTTACAACTTGATCTAAAATGCACAATATTCTCTCAAGCATTATAAAAATCACAAAATATAATCATTTAATGGTCAAAGAAATGAAATGCATTCAATATAATAATAAATACACATGAAAATAAGCATTTAAATATTAAAAAGCAAGTATTAAAATTAATCAAGCTAGGTTAAGTTTCCTGGATCATGTGAATATCAAAGAACTTAGCTCATGTTATATAAATGATAAAAAAAGAAGAAGATTTATAGCAATACATTACAAAATGAAGAAAAATAATGGATGAAATTAAAAGACTAAAAATAAAACTAGTCTTTTGGTTGGATTCTTGAATGTTGCAATGACTTGGTTTTGATTTTCCCCCAAAAATATTTCACCTTTCTTGATGTTTTCTCTTTCTTATGCCTAGTTCTTGTCCCCTTTCTTTCTTCAAAGATGAAAGTAAAATGAAGTGAATGAAGAATGGATTCAAAAGTCCAAAAAGATGCATAAAATTGCCAAAGGACCTCTAGATTTTTCGAACATATGAAAAGGTCCCCAACATCAAAATAACTACATGTGTACTCTGACATTTTAGGCACAACGTGCTGAAGCCATTTTGGCTTCTACTCAATGTTAGGAGGATCCCATGCACGCACAGGCTTAGCCGCGCAGATGCAGCTCTCTTTGTCTTTTCCTTTTGTGGTAATTACATCTGACCAGAATTTTAAAGATATAATTTCAAAATCACATATAAATTCAAATATTTAATATTATTAATACCACCAAAATTCAACTCTCCCTAATTAATCCTTTAATTACTCTCTCTCACGCATCCCCATCTTTTTCTCTCCACAGTCGTTTCTCTCTCTCTCCCTAGTCGTCGTTGCGCTGATCTGCTCCTCAGGAAAACGTCGTCGTCGTCGGTGCGAAGCGCCACCACCACTATGCTCAAGAAGCCACGAGCGGTGTCGTTCTGAAGCAGCAACGTCGCTGCGAAGACGCTGCTGATGCCCATCACTCTGTAGCACCGCATCTCGATCTAACCACTATCGCCGCCATTGCTCTAGGGGTTGTTCCTGCAATTGTCTGGCTTGGCAGCATAAAATTGAGCCACCAATTGTAGACATAAATTCCACAAGGCGGTCCAAACACTCCATTACAACACAACCACGTTTTACAAGTGGTTCTCCAACCCGAGAAGACATGGCTTATGAAAGCAGCAAAAGGATTTTGGCCAATATGTACAAGCAGTTTCCCTAAGAAAAACAATGTCCTCGAGAAAAATCCAAGCTAGACGGAAATGAATTTTGCCCATTCTACTCGCATAAACTCTGAAAATGGTATTACTGAGTCATTTGGTTCGTCCTCTTCAATTGATTAGGTATGGTGACTCACCTTCCATTTCTGCTTCCGGGACTGCTGGATCTCAATCCTGATGATGGAGTTATGGTGATGGTGTTTGTGGATCCGATTTGTTGATTTTTTGGGCGGCTGTGGCGGTGATTTTCTAGGATCTTGTTGGTGACTGTAGTTTTGTGGTTATGGCGATTTTGGTGTTGTTTGGGCAGCAATTTTGTTGCTTGCAATTTGGGGTTTAGGTGACAATATTTGATAATGTTGGTGGCGATAGTTTTGTTGGTGGTTGGGAGGCGTTTTTGTTGATTTTCGGGAGGCGATATAATTTTTGGGTGATGGTGTTAGATCTTGTTGGTGTAGTGGTAACTGTGGTTTTGTTGATGGTTGTGGTAACGAGGTGGTGGTGGTGGTGTTGGTGTTGGTGGATTTAAAATTGAAAATTTGTTGGAAGTAATCGATGACGATGATGGTGGGATTGGGGATTTTTTTTGGGTTGTAGGATGGGGGGGGGGGGGTTGGTGTTGGTGGTGGTTCCGGTGATGGGGTTCGATTCGTGCCATTGGTGGCAGTGGTGAGGTGGTAGTCACAAGTTTTGGTGGTGGTCACAGACTATTTGGTCGTTTGTGACCATTAAATTCATTATTTGTGACTGATAAACAATATATGACTAATGAAAAAAATAAATTGTGATCAAGAAATAATGTGTGACCTAAACAATTGTTAATTTGTGATCGATAATTTGACAATTTGTGACAGTCTAATAAGTTGTGACTTATAATATTTGTGATTCGTGACCGATGAATAAGTTGTGATGTATAATTTTTTTTATTTGTGACCGATGAACAAATTGTGATTTATAAAATTTTTGAATTGTGATCGTAAAATAATTTGTGACTTATAAAATTTCTGATTTATGACCGTAAAATAATTTGTGACTTATAAAATTGTTAATTTGTGACTGATGAACAAATTGTAACATAAAATTTTTGAATTGTGACCGTAAAATAATTTGTGATTTTTCAATTTTTTATTTGTGATCGATGAACAAACTGTGACCTATAAAATTTTTGAATTGTAATTGATGAACAAATTGTGATATGTAAAATTTGTGATTGGTGACCAATTATATAGAATTTGTGACCAAATTATATGGAATTGTGACCGTAATATATTTAAATAATAAAATATATGTTTAATTAATTAATTTATAAATAAAATTTTAAAAAATATGATATTTGAAATTTTAAACCTTAAAATATGTGAAATTTTAAATTTTAAACATTCTCTCTTAAATTTGAAATGAGTAAAACTAAACATCTCACTTATGAAATTTCCCTTTCCTTTTTGCGGCCCATCCTCCCGATAATTGCTCATCGACCCCTCAAATTTAATCTTGTACATTTTGGCCCTTGAATTTGGACTTTAATTCAATTTTGTCTTTGATAAATTGCATCTGAGGTGCTTCAACTTTCAATAATTGTGCACTTCGGTCCCCAAATTCACATTTTTGTACAATTTTGGTCCTTATCTTTTTTTTTTTTTTTGGTTGTTCTCTTTCAATTGTGATTTCTTGCCTGCAAAGCAAAAAATTACATAATTGTGAGTCGAAATCCGCTCCTTTCATCAATAATAAACTTGTTTAGGTCTCCAATAAGTATGTAAAGCACACTTAACAAACATCGCCAAACTTAAGTTCTTGCTTGTCCTGAGCAAGATTATCAACTAGCACAATCACACACAATGGGCCAAAGATCAACAATGTTAGATAGCTTGTTTAAATATCCATGAGTGTAAAATTGTATAATCAATTCACATATATACTTCCAAATAATCCTATCAAAAACAAATTGAGCATATCTAATGTTTGATCGGTGCGTGTGCGCATAATCACTTTTAATCATCACCTAGACTTGGAAAAAGTTGTAAAGAGGGAATTTTTTTTGAATTGGTGCCAACGTGACCCTTAGTGGTCATCTTTTTCCTTTGCCGCTTGTGAGATACATCTCCCCAACTAGATACTTCTTTTCTATCCCGAGATGTTAATCTATAGGTTGCTCTTAAATCACATATTTCTTTTACCACTCTAATTTAGTTGGATCTAACCGGCAATGTCAACATCTAGTCATGTTAAGATTCTCCCCAAATATGAGTGCTTTAATATTTAAGTTTATTAAGTAATTCAAACTACTATTTATCTAAGCCTTTGCATGAATGACAAAGGCATAATTTCCATAAAAAAATTCAATTTGAAGCTCATGATTGACTTCACTCCCTTAATCTTTCTTCTTGACTCTTGTAGTAAGCTTCAAGTCAATACCTCCCCCATTTTTGAAAATTAAAGGGTACCGAGTTTCGAAATACCCATACGGACTTAATAATTTGAGTCAAAAAGGAAATATAAGTAAGGCAAGAATTAAAGATTTGATTCAATCTTCAATGTGAATAAATAGATGAAATACATGTAATGTAAGCAAAAATGATTTTGCTCAAATATTTCTCTCTTTAATACACTTAAAGACTTGCACTGAATGCAAAAGTGAATCTATTTATAGAGTTTAAAGAGCAAAACTTTTGAAAAAAAGGACGATGATCCGGACGTCTTTCTCATGTTTGGATGCACAAAGGTACCAATTTAGACATCAAAAATCATAATGGTAAAAAATTCTACTGTTGCGGTTGGTGGATGTCCG
This sequence comes from Fraxinus baroniana, assembly GCA_903798355.1. Taxonomy (NCBI): domain Eukaryota; kingdom Viridiplantae; phylum Streptophyta; class Magnoliopsida; order Lamiales; family Oleaceae; genus Fraxinus; species Fraxinus baroniana. The sequence continues at coordinate 1,765 of CAIGRO010232992.1, read as the reverse complement.
CCCGCTCTGGTCTGACATTCACCTTTCACTTATTTTCTTCATTTCAGATACATTTGTTCATACTTTAATGTTATAACAAATTTAGGCTTTTGAAAGGCATTTTAAACTTATTTTCCAAGGTAAGTGATATTTTAAAAATATGATCTAAGTTCAAATATCCATTTGATAAAAAAAAAAAAAAAAAAAAATCTTACATTTATTCAAAATATTTTATGCAAGCAATTATCCAAATAGCTTTTAGTGCATAAAAATATTTTTAGAGCTTTAATCATTCATAGTTGAAGATTGAAGCATTAGTACCTTTACATTTGGACAAAGAAGTTTAGTCAATGATCTTCCTTTGAATTTTGACTTTAGAGCTCTTGCCTTGAAGGATTTCACTTAAATGCTTGACTTCGATCTCGGCTTTCATTGTGAATCCAATTTGTAATGTTATAGTCTTGATTATGATCTTTTGGCAATTGATCGATATCATAGAATGCTTTGAATACTATAATTACTTATAATTTAAGTGTTAGAAAATAAGATTAACATTTTGTTATGATCAAAACTATAAAGTTAAAGTCAACCATAGGTCAATAGAGTGTGGACCTATGGTCAGTATTTATGTCTTTTTACACTGCAATATGATGTTGCATTAAAAGGTAAGTACATTGATAATGAACGAAAATCATGAGAGGAGATATCCCTATAAAGGAACCCTACCTTCTCTGATCCATTCGACACGTGCAATTTCGTTTTTGTCCATACATCTTGCAGTGAAAGTCAATTCCATTAATTATAAAGACTTTGGTTTTAAAGAGAAATGAAAAGAGTCATCAACACATGAGCATTCAAAAGAAATCTAAAAAAAAATTATATACATGCTCAAGCCTCGCACACACATATTTTTATATTTAAAGAGAAAATCTCAGATGATGGCTAGTTTGAAATATAAGTCTATATTTAGTCATTGTGAATACAACCTGAGACTTGATTTATGATGGAAGATTCTAGATGGCCGGGTCACACACTCACATCCTAACCTGCTAAATTAATTATGAGCAAACACCTAAATGAAAATTTCATGATTATACTGATGATTTTAATCTAATTATGAAATTAATTTGATTGTGAAATGTGCCTAAAAATATTTTGATTGATTCAATTTTGGTAAATTTCTATAGTCTTGTGTGATTGACACATGTGTGCTCTTTCCCAAAATTTCAATCAATGGTCTAGATTGGACAATTTAATCTTACCTGCATGAAATAGAGGGATATTGAATTTCACGTTTTGGAAATAAAATTAGGATGGGATGTGAAAAAACCAAATTGCCTCAACTTGAATTATAATAGTGGAAAATTGATCTTAAAATTTAGGGAGGCAAAAAGATAAAAATAATGGACGTAGGGTAGTTATGCATAACCACATAAAATCAGTTTTCATATTTAACTCCCTCATGCATGTCCTTATTTGCAGTACCAAATGCAATTTCTATAAACTGGGTAATTTTCTCTTTCATTCACGCAACTAGGGCTAAATCACATAGTCACTCCACAAACACTCTTTATACTTGATTTTGTTTCTTTGCGCCTTACATTGTAGACCACATTGGTGAAGACGACAAGAAACCAGGGTAAGGCGGGCAAGGACGAAGCTTCCACTGCCATCAGAAAACCTGTTCATCGCAGTTCTCGAAAAAGCTTCCACTCCAGTCCAAGTGCCGCCGAGCCTATTCAATTGAATTTTGATGAGGAAAGGTGTCACGACCCGTCCCAAGTCA